>JAQIXP010002728.1:0-14460 GCA_034700285.1 Proteroiulus fuscus
GTGGAATTTTACCATGTATTTCAGATCTCAAGGGGGCCCGGGCCTCCAGCGCCCCCCCTCCCCGTAAATGCGCCTATGCCCTTTGGATATCGCGAGTTATAGCAATATATAATCTTGGTGAATATGTTTGACAAAGATTCCTCCAGATTAAATGGTTTACCTTGTATGATTATTTTTGTGAAGAAATTAAGATCATGAATCTAAATGAGGTTTTAAATGTAAAAAACAAAACTATATAACACTATAAATAAGATTCAGGCATGTTAACAAGTGCTATAAAAAATGTAACGAAAATCATAAATAAATGTGAATCAATATTTATTGATAACCTAAACAAGGAACGCCGTGTAATTCAATGAATGTTTCTAACGTCTGCGGCACCTGGCCTTGATAGGATAAATTGAATTTCTTAACCGCTTTTGCGGCTATACACTTCAAACTAAGCTTGCTTTGCGTTCGCAGGATGATCTCGGCAACGCCGGAAGTGGCCGCTTCGAATGGAGTGGCGCCTTTGTTATTGACGGTGTCCATATGTGCGCCAGCCTCGATGAGGGCCATGATAATCGAATGCAGCGTCAGGAAATCACTGATGGGATTCTGGTAGCCGACGATCAGGTGCAAGGGCGTGTTGTTGTCGCAGTCCAGGACGTTCACATCGGCCCCGCACTGGATGAGGAGCTTGGCCGTCGCCGCGCAGGGAAACTTGCAAACGTCGTTGGTGTGGAAGTCGTCGACGGTGGTAGCCGCATTCACAGTCAAGTGTAAGAACGTTTGTCCTTGTTTGGTGCGAAGCTCCATGTGATTAAGTTGATAGATTATCCGGAAGATGTTCAATTCTATTTCTTTGGTGCATTTTTTAAACAGTTTTGTTATCAAGACTAATAAGTAGAGCACGGTGTGGATATTGCTATCCATTTCTTCCTGTATGACGTCCCTTTCTTCCTCGCTGACCGTCGCCGACTTGGCGCTGTTCCGTTCCAGTTCGACCACAGCGTGTTCGAGTACGTCTTTGACGTAGTCAAAAGGGAGCTCGACACCGATGTGGACCATCTGCGAGAATACTTGGGCAAACCGCAGCAGATCTTTCATGATGGCCATCCTGTTATTCTGGCGCAGCTTGAGCGCGTGCATCCACAGACCGATGCAGCGATCAAAGCGAGCACTATCGGCAAAAACCGCACCTCGGAATATCACCGGATGGGGCACCTCTGGATTTAGAGTGCCCAGAATTCGCTCGCGTATGACCAGAGCCTCCATGTGAAGCGCATGGGCGTTGTTGTGGATTTCATGCAACTCCTCTAAAGTGGTACACTCCACTCTGTTTTCGTACGCGGGTATCGGGGTGACGTATTCCTTGGCAATTACGTCGCCGGGAACGTGCCGCTCCCTCATTGCCATTTCCAAATAATGGAACCCCCGTTCTAAACTGTAATTCTCCTTGTCGTTGGCGTAGGACGCACCAAGCAGCTCTAGTGCCTCGATGCGCTCCCTGCGGCCGCACTCCGGACGGTTAATGAAATACTCCACCACGTCGCTCTTCGTGCGCTCGGCTGCTGCAATAAGCGGGGTCATGCCATGCTCATTCTTGGCCATGGACGCACCATGCTCCAGAAGTTCCTTCACTATCTGTACGTGACCACATTCTGCAGCAAAGTGCAACGCTGTGGCACCACAGAGAGCTTTCACGTCCAGTTTTGCTCCTTTCTTGAGCAAGAAAGTCACCACGTCCAGATAACCCTTGTAGGAAGCTATCATCAAGCACGTATTGTTGTACTTGTTGGCAATATGAATGTCAGCATTGTGATCTATGAGGTATTGCACTATATCGAGTCGGCCGTCAAAACAGGCCGCCCTTAAAGGGGTAGAATTAGTGCGGGTTGGATGGTTCACACTGGCACCATAATTCACCAATGTTTTCACCACATTTATGTGTCCTGCTCCAGCTGCGCACCATAGAGGACTGGCTCCTTCAATAACGTAGCCATCGAATTTCACAGTACCTTCTTGCTCTATGTTGGGTTTAAACTTAGTAAGTAACATCCTAACTACTTTATCGTGGCCGTTTCGAGCTGCAATGATCAGAGCATTGCATTTTTGCCCATCTTCTTCCGTTATATTCTCTAACAACGTTCTTATGTCTCCTTCAGTTTTGTCAACCAACAAAGCATACAAAGTGATGGCCATTCCATCCCTGGCGGCATAATACACCCGTCCTTTTAATGTATCTCCAATTTCGTTCATATTTCAATTATTACACCTCTAATATTAGATGTATTCAAACAGGCAAGAAAACTAGTCCGTGTGCCACACTTCCAAAAAGGCAGGAACTTTTCAACGCCAATTATACACGTTTCAAAACCACTTCAAGGCCAAAATAAGTAAGTTTGAATCTTACTTTCTGGATTAAAATGCCATGATATTGGGGGGGAAAATACAGTGATCAGATATGAATCTTGCGCAGAGAACAGAACACGTTTAGGCTTATTTCAGGTCCGGATTTTTTAACAGCTGAGAATTTTCCTGAGCAGACAACTGTTTCCTTTACTTGCTTTCCGTGGGTAACCCTATTAAAGTAACTATTCTTGGCTCTCGATAATTTTGCTATAACGATTTTTGACTAGGAAAATTATTGGAAACGTAAACGCATATAGTGCGAAGGTAAATAATGCAATGGGTTCTAGATAGTTCAATATTTGAAGATTGATTCCGAACGTTTATGAGTAGTTTATATTTTCCCGCGTGTTTTGAATTTTTAATTTTAGTAGGGCGCTTCTGATCGTTGACTTTAGGTATTCACCACATTGATTTTTTTTGCAGGGAGGGATTTTTGTTAACGGTGTTGTCCGCCAAATTTGACTCCGGATTATCGTTTAATCATTTGGTTGTGTCATCTATTTGTTAAGACTTTTTACGATGGCTGTGTGTAATGTAAGTACTATCAGTAATTTACCTCCTTACGATGCAATACAGTTAGAGTACTTGTCTGTGTATTCTGCATGAAATGCCATATTGCAATGAATATTGGACAAAAACCCCAGGTAGGCCTATCCAAGGATTTGGCCTAAACCAAGGAAGCCTACCTGACGTGCAGGATCTACCCGGTATCTTAGGTTGATCAGTTTCATAACGTTTTCTTATCTTCAGTATGAGCTTTTTGCTAGCATGCGGTATAAGCAGGCTGACTAGCAAAATCTGTCTCATCTTAAGATGAGACAGATACATGTATACCGGTAGCTATAGGGTGGGTGCTATGGTTTGGGTCAAGAAGGAGAGGCTGAAGGCCGCCCTTCATCGGTTAGAAAACGTTGTAGAGGATTTTAAAAAATGTAAACATAAGGATCGTGCAAAATATGACGTCAGCAAAGAAAGGGGGCAAAGGGTCCGGCCAATGCTGGTAAATGATGCCAATTAATGGGGGTGAGGTCTAGGGAGTCAGCCAAGATGTTGACGGGAGCATCATGTTTGTCTTTTGCTGAAATTCGAGAACGTTTGATTGTCATGGTCATTAGTAACTTGCTTGTGCTTAATGAGACAATGCATTACGTGCACAATTTACATTGACAATATAAAAATAGGTGGTCGAATGCTGACCTCATCATTGAGTGAGATGGAGGGTTCGGGCAATGCTGATGGATGCTGACAAGGGGGAAGGGGGATTTCCAAAATGCCTGATTTCATGCTGACGTCATATTTGCACGAATCCATATCAACTCGGTACATTTACAAGGAATACACCTCAAATGAGAGTTTTATTTCAGGGTGATCCAACTTTTGAACGTTGCTATAAAGGGCATCAAGGATCTGTCTACAGCTTGCATTTTAATTCTAATATGAAACAACTAGGCAAGTAGTGATTGATGAGGTTTTCTTTGCTTAAATGTTTAATAGCGCATAAATATGTCAAAAAGTAGGGAATATATGTTGAACAAACTTCTACTCAGTTTAGCCTCTTGACAGTAATTTAGGAGTTTGATAACATTAATTAGCATTTTTTATATTAAATTTAACAGCTTCTGGAGGAAGTGATAACACTGTTATGGTGTGGAATTTTCAAGAACAAATGCGGGCTTTCCGTTTTCTCGGACACAAGGTGAGGATAAAAATATTGTTTTTTAATTTTTATAACTCATGAATAGCTTTTTTTATGGAATGTGTCTTCAAGTAATATGTTAATTTATGTTGTTTAGAAACCAGTAACATGGGTCCGTTTTTCTCCAAAAGGGGATTTAATTGCTTCTGCATCCATTGATTCAACTGTTCGCCTCTGGATACCAACAATGTGAATACCTAATTTCAAAATATTTAAAAAATTGTTTATAGATTATTAAATTGAAATTATATGTTGCAGTAAAGGGGATTCTGTTGTTTTAAAATGCCATCATGCGCCTGTCCGTTGCGTGGAGTTCTCCAATGATGGAGCCAATTTGATTACGACATCAGATGATAAAACTATTAAGGTAAGCTGCACTTCCACTGATTCAGTACTTAATCCTTTATTTTCAATTACTATCTCCGTTGCTGTTAGCAGATTCCATCCTTAGTGAAGATGGTGCCATATTGACTATATATTGCTAGAAGTTCTAAAAAGAAAATAATTAATAAAAATTCCAAACGCTTTAGACGTAAACTTAAAAGTAGAAGAAATGCGGAGCAAGATTATAGTGTGTCTAAACACTATTTTCCTCTTGTTGAAAAATGATTGTAGACTGTTGGGAATGTTACACTGTTGTATTCATAAAAGAATGCACTTACAAGTTAGTTATCTTTCCATTCCTTGATTTCTTAGTTATGGGATTCAAAAAAGAGGAAATTCATCAGTTCTTTTGCCGGACACAGGAATTGGGTCCGATGTGCGAGGCAAGCCATTCAAATACTTCCTATCTTGCAAATTAAGACAACTGCTGGTAGCTCCTAATCTTTTGCATGTTTGTTCATTATAAATTAGCTTTGATTTCTGTGACAAACAAATCGTTTCTGGAAGCGACGATCGAGCCATCAAGTTGTGGGACAAAGCCAATGGAAAATGTCTTCAAACGTTTGACAACTCGGGCGGGTCAGTTATCTTCATCTTTGTGATGGTGTATCATTGTATTGACATTGATTTTCTACTTATAATTATTCTTTAGAGGAGTTACCAGCGTCAATTTCCAGCCTGGAGATGGTAACTGCATTGCAGCTGCATTTACAGATGGAGCACTTAGGCTTTGGGATGTAAGGACGTACCAATTGCTACAATTCTACCAACCAGCCCAAGCAGTTGCAATGAATGATTTCACATTTCATTCGAGTGGCAAATTCATTTTAACGGCATCGGAGGATTCCAATTTGAGGATTTTGGATCTTCTGGAGGGAAGAGTTATTTATACGCTTCAGGGGCACAAGGTAGACGAGTTTTTTCATGCTGAGGACCATGTCGCTTAATTTCGAATTCGTCTAGTATGTTTTTTTCTCCAGAAATCAACAAATTGCGTCTCGTTTTCAAAAAATGGAGAATATTTTGCTTCTGGAAGTGATGATGAACAGGTAATTACCATGCAATGTTTTTTTTTCTAGAAACTCGGTGAAAACACATATGCATAATGGTTTTTTATTAGATATTTATATGGAAAACCAAGTTTGTACCACATGATTTTTCAAAAATTGTGAAGGAGATTGACCTCGCTAAAGTACGTCAAGAAAAGACAAGAGTAACTCCTCCTCATGACAGCGAACAGTCGACAAATGTAGGAAAAATTCTTGTTACTAGTAATTTTAAAACCTAGAATTACTTTTTCACAATGCTGTTTTAAATGTTGATGTTTATACACATGAAATTCAAAACAAGGGATGTGGACCTTCAATCAGTGAGCAAATGGGAAATTCTGAGGGCCAAGCAGCTAGGGCCGGCATTGGAGATATGAGATCGTTGTTTAATTCGGAAAATTTGGAATTAGAAAATCACGTAGGGACAATGGAATGTGCCACCCATCAACTTAACTCGAGTGTGGATGTTTTAAAACAGGTAATAGAGCTTGTTCAGCATTCTGAGTTTTCTTCTCCAAATTTGTTTATTTTTAGCATATTTTATTTGCAGACGGTCTCACTATTGGAGCAAAAATTAAGCATAATGCAAACAAGGTTTGATTCGTTTATGCCATTACTAGAACAACTTCAGGACCAAATTCCTCCGCATGTGCCTTCTTCTATCCCTTGAATCTGTTTTAAAGAATATTTTTATGCATGTCTATTTGATGGAATTTACATCTTGCATTTATTCTGACTTTTACAAAATTTTCTTGAAAACTTGATAATATACATAAATATGTATTAGTAATGCCTCTTGTACATCAAGAGACATCTAAAAAATAAGCTTGCTGCTAAAATATTTTAGTAACTGTCAAATTTTCGGATTTAATTAATGTTTTGGTAAGGATTTTATCCAGTTCTTGTGCATGATTACATTGCCTTCATTTGAAGGCTTATTTTCTATTTAAGTATATATATATATATTTTAAATTCGAGTTTGAAAAGAAAATTTTTCTCGTTTAACACGTCTCTTTAAAATAAAATGTTTTCAAATTTGTAATGGTCATATTTCATCCTTCAACTTAGCCCGATTTAATTAGCACGTGCACTGTACCACATTTTGTATCAAAAATTTGTGAGGCGAGTACGTAGAGTAGAGTATGTTGAAATTCCTAATCCATTTTAATGAGGGACATGCTCACCACTTAAAAACCTGCCACCTATCCCTGTTATATAAGTAATGCTTGGTCAGCAATTAGAAACTCATGGCTCATGGCCCATAGAGATTTTTAAGTCGCTTTTAGTTGGGTTGCCCGGGAATAGTCCACCTCACCCCCATTATATTATTTTAAGGGGATGGCTGAGGGGAATATTTATATGAACATAAACATGAACGTTGACCTATGTGAGCAAAATCGCCAAAATTGCATAATGCTAAAGGATATAAATTATTCAACCATGGTGATTTACTCACTTACCCTCCTTACCCTCCTATGGTGGTGCCATACATATCTACAAAAACGGCTATTTGGTATGAAACGCATTTTCTACCAAATCATGCCGTTTCCAAATCAGTTCAACTTCCAGGTGAGGTTCCACGGGAAGGGGGGAGGGGGGGGGCGACCGTTCAGACGACCGCCTCCCCCAAACGCCTCATTTAAGTTTTATCCCTAGCTCCTAGTTACATATCGCTAAACCACGCGCATGGGCTGTCGGTGCTATGGACTTGGGGGGGCTAAACCCCCCCCCCCCCAATTGAAATAGAAAATAGGTTCAATTTTCAAGTTTATACAGTAATATTTCATAAAAATTACATTAGCAGCCCCCCCAATTCAAATTTGCACCGACCGCCCATGACCACGCGTTGACCCCGACCGCCTCCCCAATACCACTTTTGACCCCGACCGCCATCCCCAAACCCATTTTTTACCCCGACCGCCTCCCCCAAACCACCCTCCTGGAACCGCGCCTGTCAACACCTACAATCAGCATTTCGTGATGCGACTTGGTAGGGGGGTTATCCCACTATCAGAAGCGAGGGCGGATAAAGGGGGGGGGGGGCAACGGGGTCAATTTCCCCTCCCCCGTAGCCAGCAAAAATGGCCGCCCAGTATCCAAAGAAACTTGACCTCCCCAAAGCTGTAACATGTGATTGCCCCCCCCCTTCCCTCCCATCCTTAGCAAAATCCTGTATCCGCCCCTGAATTAAGAAGGAGACTTCCACGTCAGTGATGACTTTAACAGCATTGTTAAATTGAATTCCTAGTAATTTTGAATTAATTTTAGTAAGATTATTCCATTGTCTTATAAAACGTAAACGAAACGAAATGGAAGTGTGCCATTGACGGGGAATGGGGAAAAAGCGTGTAAATATGATATCACGCACTTTAGCAAATTCATCTCCCTCAGTGGCGATTCCGGGAATCCGGATAACCATCCTTCCCACACATGTCATCAATGACTTTACTAGACTGGCATTATTTGCTCCAATATTGAGCCATGAATTTTACAAAATCACCCACTCCACCCCCAATTTTTGTTTTGGATCTGTCCATATCTTCCATAGTCTCAATTCATTTTTATTGCAAACCCTCGATCAGACCTCCCCCTATTGTAAGTCGAAAAGTAATGCTTCGCTAAAGAATGTAATGTAAATGGTAGAAAATGCTAAGGTCGATTTGACAGAAGCTTGATATATTACCAATTGGTTAACTGTGAAATGACAATTACTAGGGTAAGGATTCATGCAAAAACATGATCTTTTGTTTGTAAAATCAGTCTTCATCCCTATATTCAACAATAATCGATTATTGTTTTATGACGTACATTTTTTTGAAAACGCCCAAGAGGACAGACACCTCCCAAAAAATAAGTTGCACAGTAAACTGCAGAGAAAATTCGTTGTAGGGACCATTAGAAACAAAAACTGCAATTTTAGTAGGACACTAGGAGGATTATTGTCATGCTATTAATAATTTTTATTTTAGTCAGGGAAAAATGCATATAATCATAGGCATAATTTAGTGGCAACCCTTTATTACAATATTTTTTTTCGAAATGATAAATTGATTTTCAGCAGGTTTTGTTTCATAATATACCGGGTATCAGTTTTTCTGCGGTTTCTGTGGAACATTTTTGTTGTTGAGTTATGGGATTTAAACAAGAACAAAACTGAATGGGACAAAAAAGGTGTCAAAATTTAAATTCCTAGATATTTTTGAACATTTGTAAAAATTGTACCCCAAAATGACCAAATAACACGCGGGAATATATTTTTAATTAAAATTTAAATATTTAAATATTTTTAATTGTTCTTTGTTAAAAAATTTTATTTACAAGTAAAGCCATTCCTTTCCCAAATCAATGCGAATATTTGTACCAAGGATTTGTACCAGCCGCAATCGTGACGTTGTAATAGATGACGTCTCTTTTCATTCATTTTTTTCTCACCCCTTCGGGTGACGTCACAATTATTTCTCGCGAAGGTGGAGTCTGACCGTTGCCATGGTAAACAACGTCAATTTCCTCCACTATTCCCTTCTGAGCTGTTTACTCTTCAAACAAACCTATAAAATGGATTCGCTTTTAATGCGATTTTGTTTATGAAAGCTTTAAATGTTTGCAAATCCATTTTTTAAATTGAACGGCGTTTCTAAAAGGGGATTTTTAGCGAAAATAAAAATGTAAATGCCTATTTTGGGCCCTTTGTCAACATCCTCGAATTATTAAGATCGTGTTTTTTAAGTGCGTGTAAACACACTGACTCATATTTATTTTTAATATCTAATTTAGGAGATTAAATTAACTGATCGTATTCCATGATAGAATCGAATTAAAACAGCAGCTGTTACTGTTTTGCTAGTGAGACTGTGAGACCCATCCCAAAATAGTCCTGCTTTTCAACCTTTTATTTATTAATTCCCTGATAAATTATTTCGATGAAGGGAGTGGAACCATTTTTATATTTTCCACTTATTTCTCAGATAAGATAAAAATATATCATTTTAAGGTTTGCCAAACTGGTTTCAAACAAATTACCTATTTTTATGTCCCCTTCATCATGTTATGAAAACTGGATTGAGAAAAGGGTAGGGCCAGACGTTTACATTGTTTACAAACATGCTACAATTCTGTAGTTTTTTATGTTTAATTTCATTGAGGATTATAGGACTATATTTTTAGATTGCCCTGCCCTTAATTGAATAAAAATACTAGGTGTATTTGCCAGTCGTTTGTTGTCTTATTAAGAATTCTATCAGAGGATTTTTTTTTCGAATTGGTGAAAACAAGTATTAATCTTGGTGAAAATTAAAACGGAGTGTCTCGACTCGAGTAATTCATAGTACCGTAGGCCTATTTTAATTCATGAGAAAGAATACAACTGATCGAAAAGGGGGAGGGGAGACTAGTAAAGGGTTACCATTTATATTCAAACCCAGCCTTTGACGTATGTTTATGAAAAATGTTGTTATTGTCGATTGGAATAAGTCTATTCAGCAGTTTTATTGATTATTATTAAATTTTAACATTTCCATAATTATTATTTTTCTGCGTTTATCATTTGGTCACATTGCCCGTAGATTTTCATTGAATTTCCTCCATTGCTTCTCCATTGCCCATATATGGCAATAGAGAATGACGCCACGTGGGATGCTCGCCGGTGATTGGTGGAAACGCGAATCACGTGACCTATCAAACGAAGAAGAACCCATCCCATTATTCCCATTGAAAATATCGCGAAGGAGACAGCGGAGAAAATCTACGGGTGCGCGAAAAAAAACAACAGAAATCGTGAAAAATGGACTTTATGTTAATATCAACAACCCTATGTGTGTTGTGTTTAAAATGTTGAATATTTCGTTGAAATCGGTACGTTTCTAGCGGTCGTAGTTTTGAATTTGTGCCAAAGGAAAAAAGCAGCAACACACACATGAAGGGAAAATCGAACGCTTGTTTCTTCGGGGGGGATATGATCGTATTTTTATTTTTGTTAATATCTCTGGATTTATCATTATGCCTTCGGTTGTCTTAAATGAAGTCCAATATTGCGCAATGAATACGACGGCTACCGTCGATTGGCTTCACGATGAATTGGACGTTGGACATGTCTTGATTTTGGATTGCCGACTTCAATCTGAGTACGCCCGCGGTCACATCCGAGGGGCGATCAACGTAACATTGCCAAGCCTACTTTTGAGACGGTTGGCCAACGATAAAATAAGCATCGCTTCGCTAATTAAATGTAACGAGAGCAGAGAAAAATTTGTAAAAAATTGGAAAAGTCACACGGTGGTTTTATGTGGAGATGAGATTGGAGGAGAGGTCAATAATGGAGAAACTAATGCGGTACCTAATGGAACGACCCTACCCACGTTGTATAGGAAGCTGGAGCAAGATGGCTGTCAAGTTGTCTATTTAAAGGGTAAGCTGCATTAAAATGAAGAAATTACAAGTAGTATTTTTTTGCATGGTTTTTTTTATTGGTTTCTTGAATAAAACGTAATGATTTGTCAATATTCGATGAGGTTGGGGAAGTTTGACTTCACTTGGCTGGGGAAAGCAAATGTCAAAAATTTTGGCATGCTTGTGTGTAGGCGTCCAAGATGTAGGCCTACCATGTATTCCGTACGTTCTAACTTCTGTCTTATCGTTCTGTAATCTTTCCCACGCCAACTTTGCTAGATTATATTAGTGGCAAGAATTTTAGGGCTTTATGGGAAAAGCCTTCCTTTGGAAGTAACAACAAATGTCCATCTATAGAGATTCTTCTCCAAAATTTTGTAGCTAATATGACCCTATCCTAGAGATGAGCAATATAGCACCAGTAAATTAAGATCTGAATTTATTCTAATTTTAAACATATGAACTTTGAACTTGTTGCCAGTACTATACTAGCTAATACATGATCCTGGGATAAACCATGATCGTGACCCTGTATGACCTCATCATCATCTTGGACTCATACCAGAAGGCTCTTAATTTGAAAATTTAAACAACGGTCTCCGTCAATTGTTATACGATCAACCAAATAGGCCTAGCTGGTAAAAAAATATTCATAGATTGGCTGGTAGGTAATTGAATTGATTGGTCCTAAGCTTGCAACCATTTGCAAAATGATTTGCTTTACTAGGCTAAGTACTGTTGCTTTGCTATATAGGACTACTCATATGGGTCTAAATGAGCCATACTTTAAGTTCACTTTACACAGCCTAGTGACCACGAATGAAACCATAGGTTTCATTCGTTTCGTTTTGTTCATTCATTCGTTTCATTTTGGGTACCCCCCCCCAAATGACGTCCCCTAAATAAAGACTAATATAGACTTGAAAATATTGGGTTGTTTTTCTCCCCCCAACTCGGCTTCTGGATCTGGGGCGCACACATGAATCCATTTTGGGGAGGGCCTGACCAAAAAAAAAATGCTTTAAAAGTTTTTGGCCATAGGTAAAATTAGAAAATTTTTGTACATCATTGCAAAATTTTACCAAAAATCACGCAGCAGTCGGTTTTTTTTTTTTGCTCAAAAACACTCGAAAGGGTCTAAAGTCACCAAAAGTGCATATTTTGCAGTTACACACCCCCCTGTGTGAGTCACTTTTCTGGATACAGGGAAATAAGAGAAAGGCATCATACATTGATGCATATAATGCTGGTTGTAAGCTGGAAAAAATGTATTTGGTGAGTAATTGCTGCATAGGCCTATTTTCAGATTATTTTGAACTTTCTTGTCTGGTGTGCAGATCGAGTATTCGCGGAACCCTCAAAATCCATTGGCGGAACCCTGGACACAGTTTGAAAAACGGGGTTCTATAGTTATGCCTACTTGACCAGTATTACATGTAAAAGGCTCAGTTGGTTACAAACTGCATGTAGCAAACTATAGCATAGCCATTTGGACTATGCATGGCCTAAGCTTAGGAGCAATGTCTATATGGACAGGAGTGAGGTATTGTATATGGTGCTTTTGTGGGCAGCATTGAGTGTTTAAAGAATTAACGTAATTTATATGGTAAATCCCCGTTTGTCATATCTTCAATTATTTTTTCCCCAATTTGTACTGTATACGAATTTAGGTTGACATTAAGTTCATGCTCTTTCAGTTAATTAATGAAATAATGGCTAAATAAAGGTATTCCACAGCCTTGTGGAACGACATGCTTTTGCATTCTGCACAGATTGGGACACTGCAAGAATGACTGGAATTTTTATTGTAAATACTGTATGTAGGCCTACCAATAAGGAATTAATTATTTTGAATGTTTTGGATGCAAAACGTTCAAAATATAGCCTATTACCCAACAGGTAACGCTTCAAATGGTCAAGAAGATTCATGGCATGCATCATGAGGAAATCCTAAAGGTTAGACCATGTATCATCTAGAAGATCCATCTTAGATGATACATGGTCTAACCTTATGACTTTAGAAAGAGCATTCCATTGATTGAATATGTTCAGCGCCAAAAGCGGCGATTGAGGTAAGCATGGAGGCCATTTAAATTGCTGTCAGTTGCATTAGTGCTTATTTGTTTGATATGATACCGGCCTCGGTTAAAAAGGAGGGCAGCCATCTATCAACCTCAGATAAACTCCATCCCCATGCTAATTTTCCATAGGTATTTTATGTTTAATAGTGAAATCATAACAGAAATTTAATTTTTATCATCATTTTTACTCTTTGTTGAAAATAATACTTTTTAAAGAGGCCTAGTAAGGATTAGGATGTGTAGGCTATGGAGCCTAATCGTTTTCTTTACATTTATCTCGTATGTAGGCCTACTCAAAATCTTGAGAAAGTGTTTTGCTGAGGTCATGTGTGCCACTTGTACTTATGATAATAATTTAGAAATTAATCGTAAGACAGATTTGTTAACTCCACATATTTAGCAACCGTATTTCCGGCGCTCTAGAAAGTCCTGACGTCATTTAGGGATGGACACATGTCATTTTAGGAAGTTGTGACAAATCAAGAAGGGCGATCAGTTTTGTAGTCTACCTTAGAAAATATAGACATTGGACACACTTTGGATGAATGGAAAATTGGCCCCAACTGCACTGTTACCATGGAGGTCGTAGGCGAAATTTTGTTGTTCTCCCACGCAAAAACCTTGAAGATAATTGAATCCACTCGTACTCCAGTTTATGGCAGGAAACGCTATGATATTTTAAGGTTATTAGCGTTTGTGTTTACCCCCCACCCTTTTTAAACATCGAACCCATTACAACCCAGCCATGTTAACATAAAACACCTTGGACTTTAGGTCTGTGATTCATTGCAGGTTAAGCTATGGCTAGAAAAAATAAAGTTTCACTTGTGATTTTGTGTTGAACTGTAAATAATTTCGATCGTTTTATCCTCACCACATGTAGATTAGAATATTAGATCATAGTTTCGCCACTGGTTATTGAGAACCTTAATTTTTTAGTTAATTTATTGGACAGATGATGTTCCCTTTTTCTCTGCATCTCGGATCCCTGCCGCATTTCTCCTAACGAATTTGTTTGAATTTTGTAATGCATGGGCTAATAGGTAGGCCTATTTATAATAAACATTTTGGTAAGCTTACTTCTATTAAATTTTAAGTTATCAGAAGACTTATTTCAATTTGATTCTCTCAGGTATATATTATAGTAATCAACATTGTCAGATTTGAACAATGAATGTTGGCCTGTAATGCATTAAACTGTCAGGGAGCATTTTTATTTTGGTAAGGGAAAGTCAGGGAAAACTGGTTACAGGTACAGAATGGAGTGTCGGTTTTTAATCATTCAAAAGCAAATAACACGCACTGGGCTGTGAACAGTCCCTAAAATTGGAGTCATTTAATTTGTATAATGACCACAAAATTTGCGCCTTTTTTCGACCAATAGAATTTCAGGTAAAAAGGAAAAAAGTGACCCTTGAATTTGTGTAAGATTGCGTTTTTGATTATTTTTTGATCATGTGACGCCAATTAA
>JAQIXP010002729.1:0-14460 GCA_034700285.1 Proteroiulus fuscus
ATCCGTTTTAGCACGAATTTCCTTTAGAGGATTAGAGTGAACATGCCTACCTCTAGCGTTAGTATTAGGCTTAAAGACACCAGAAACCAAATTTAAATTACGAGGCAAAGTAAACCTTTTAAACAAACCCATGCTTAAATCTTCCCTTTGAGATCGCAAAGATTCCCAAGTTAGAGAATGTAGCATCTCGGTCACACTAGCGATCCTTTGGTAATTACCTTTAACAAATCTGTAATCAATATGTAATTTGAATTATTCAGTCAGCATATTATTTAAAGCAATTAATTGCCTTAAAACTTGTTGCAGGGTAACTACGAAGCAACTGCCCTATGACTTGTTGCTAGATGCTTCTATCTCGATACCATATTTAAGGTACACTTCATAGTTTTAAAATGCTTATAAAAACTAAGCATCATTTTTTTTTTATTTCTTCCTTTCGGAAACTTGGCTCCTGTGTTTTGGTTGCCATAGTGCGTCTAGCCCCAGATCAATTAAATTGCGAAAAATAGCGTTGTTCTATATCCCTTTCTCGCCCCCCACTCCCCCTTATACATTCCCTTTTTTACTATTTGTCGAAAGGGAGAAATCTGCCATATATTTCCAATTGAAGTACATCGCTCCGGCTCTAGCTCAGTTATTGATGTGGTGTCAAGTGTATATTTGCGATGCATCCCTATTCCTGCAAAATGTGTCGTGCCCATGTCTTTTCCAGATGAAGAAAGCAATGGGGGAGGACATCTATTCAGGGGGGGTTTTGGGACCCAGTCTTATTGTTCATCGAAGCACAAGTTCAGAAACACCGGCTTTATGCATGTACAGGGGGAAAAAAGCCGCTATCAGAATGCCACAGCAGTTGAGCATTAGTTAGCAGACTCCATCGGTAGCAGCAGCAGTATATACTGACAAAGATGAGATAGAAAAAGGCCTGGCTGAATATGTATTGAGGTGTATTTTGCAGTTGTCGGAACGTGCCCATTCCTTGAGTCGGGTACTATGGCCAAATGCTGCCATTGGTTGTTGTAATTAAATGTAGATCTTTTCACCGTGCTAGCTTCTCACAAATCAGTTTGCCACCTCAACCGGCTGGTTGTAAACGAGTGTGGCTGCTGTACATGATACTATCTGGAAAAGAGTATATATATATTTGTAAAAGGACCTTTCTACTACGAGAGCGAGAGAGATTGTGTGTGTGTGTGGGTGCTGCTGTTGCTGTTGCTTTTTGCTGCGAGGTGTGACTATTTGTGTGCTCCAGTGCCAAATCTATTTTTATTTTTGCCAAATAGAACCCCCCTATTTTTGCTTCTCCCGAAGAAACTGTATCTTAACACAAACACTTGTAGCCAAAAGTGAACTAAATATCTACCACAAAAACGAGCTCTGGAATGATGATTTTACAGACCAACGATCAACAGGTAATGCCATATTGTTTCTTGTTGCATCTTTTTTGTAGGGTTAGCCACATCTGACGCACTAGTAGCATTTTTTTCTTCTTTTTTTCTGGTTTTAATAATGTTATTGATTCCACTGGTGTCGAATTTTTAGTGCAGCAAGTGGACGATGGCTTTTTATTGGAAATAATATCTGGGAGGGTACATTGAACGCAATTTTGTAGTTTAATTTGTGCTTCTGATCGGGGTTAGTGCGTAGCAGCCATTTTTTTTATTTATTTCATAATTTATTTGTAGATTTTTTTTAAAAAAATGGGATGCCGTGCTGGTCGCAATTTAGACATTTTTGCAGTTCTTCCAAGCAGATTGATGGAGGAATTCAATAGGACCTGTTTTGAAAATATTTTCTATCTCAATTTTTTTAAAGGGAAAAATGTCTTTTGAAATTCAGGACTTGCTTATAAGAATAAGTCAAACTATCAGAAACATGGTTTGCCATATTTCAAAATATTTAAATAAAAAATCCACTTTTCAGAAATGAATGTTAGGGGCAGAAATGTTTTGGTAACATTGGTCCTGTTGGTGATATTGCTTTCTAAGGGCCAGTTGCACCGACAAGAGTTAAACATTAACCCAATGCTAATCTTATGTTTCTTTACATTCCTGAATTTTCATTGGCCCAAATCAGTCACAGGATCATAATAACCAAGGGTTAAGACTTAACTGTTGTTGGTGCAACTGGCCCTAAGTCAAGTTTCTGTGAGAACAAATATTGCCTTTGGAAATTCAGGACAAGCCATCTTAACGTTTTAACACATTCAAGAATTTTTGGGAGCATTTAAAATTTTGCGAACTTGAATTTTGAATCACTGGTCTTTTTCTTAAAAATCCAAAAGAAGAAAAGTGAAAATTTTTTGGTTGTCCAGATGTTTTTTGAGTTAGGTTTTTTTTCACGATATAAATCGATTTTTAGAGTAAATTTACTATTTTTTGTTGTTGCTGTTATGCCGCAGGTGTCGAATTTTAATGTATATAAGCCTACAGCAAGTGGTATCCAGCAATATCTTTTGTAACACTATTCCCAGGCAGAAGCTAAGCTAAGTGTGAACTGCATTTATAGTGAATTATATATTTGTTCCATGTTAGTTTTTTTTTTCTAAACCCGCGTTTTTATTGTGGTCCTTTTACTGCCCAGTTTTTCTACCTTAGCTTTTTTTTTCTGTAAATGGAAAAACCAAAATAAATGGGCAACTGGATACGTTCACAATGAACGTGAGCTTCCGAGCAACTATTGGTTGGGAAAAGGCGTTGATAATGAGTTTGAAATTGGATTGAGTTGCATGGTAGCCGTCACGCATTTGTTGCTTCTCTATGCTGCATAAAGATGCTTTTTTTTGCCTATTTTTTCCCCCTTAAACTATAAAATACAATACACGTACTATATAGCCATCACTATTCAAGTGAAGGTCTGTAAATGCCACAGACCCATTCGGGCAAACACATATTCAATGTAATGTTGCAACGCATTAAAATGGCCGTCTATCGTGCCCACTTTTAGTGTTAATTAAGATCGTAATATTCATCTTATTACATTTTCATGGCATGTCCGATAAGAGGTCAGAATACAGAAATTAGATACGAGGAAGTGTTTTAGGGTGGAGTCCTTGGCTTCAATGGAGGTAATGCAATTAGTGCTTGGGAGCAATTATTAGGGAAATTTACCGGTTAGTATTTTCTGTTTATTAACTTGAGCTAATATTTGGGAAACACCTCAGTGGAAGCCTTGAGATAAAATCCAAGAATATGAGTATACCGGGTTATTCATATGTCACTGAACATAGTGCCCCTGAAACATAGCTTTCCCCACGGCTGGTGTGTTGCGGGGAAAGCTATGTTTCATGAGATTTGTTCTGTAAATTATTTCTAAATAAATAAAAACTAAACTTAGTTGTAGATTAAAATGTTTTAGAGGACACAGACACCATTTTTAATTTACTCAATATTCTGTGAAACTTCTTGAAAGTATCAATTTGTAAAAGTACCCCTGAAAAAGCTACCCATAGAACACGCCAGCCATGGGAAAAGCTACGTTTAAGGGTTTCTATGTTCAGTTACTTATGAATAACCCGATATTATATTAGTATTCCCGAAATATAGTACAGTTTTACATTTTTCACATATACCCTATATAAATTGGTCTCAATATTAATAAATTTGTAGGCCATATTTGTGTGCCATATATATTGCACCTCAAATTAAAAGTTGGAGTCAGTTTTACCATTTTTGACATTTGAACTCGACCTTTTAAGAACTAGTGTATTCTCTTATATGCATAACCAGGAAAAGCAGCATTGAACAGATCTAGGTATTTGTCTATGTGATTTATTCCACTAATTTGATAATATTCTTAAATTGTATACACATTTGCATGTACTGGCAAATTTTCAATCAGCTTTAAAATTTAATTTGATACCAAATGCGTTGGATACCTTATGATGTGGGTAGGAAGAGTATTTTAGGTAAAAGAAATATTTTCATGTGGAATTAAATATGTATTTTATTCTCTTGACAATTTTGGCATTGTTCTACTTGTTTTAATATGCTGATTATATAGCTTATAACCTGTTTATCGTTTATAAAGTTTTTCTTGATATTTGAGGCAAGCCTTTTAATTATGTTTTATTTTTCACTTTTGTGTATAAGTTCACATTTAAGTATACATAGCTGCAAAATTGAATTTGATATCGTTGAGTAGCAGTGCATGGGAAGTATAGGCTGATATTACTTGAATATCACATTCCAATTAGTCGTGGCTTACTTTAGGAAATTGGATATATTTTATTAGGAATTTTTAATTTAAATAGAAAAAAACTTGCGGTTTTTGGTATGTTTTAAACATAGGTAGCCTACTTTGTTTTTATCCCATAATTGAAAGTCAAAATTCTGTCCTAGATTATTAAATATAAATAATAACTGTAATATAGTATTGGAGTTGTTATTAAATGACCATGTAGAGTACAACAGTTTTAGTAATAATAAAAACTAAGAAATAAGACAAGAGTGATATTATGCAATAATCTATTAACCAGCCTAGCAAGTTATTAATATAGTACATTGTTTTTCCCTGCTAAAATTATTTTCCATGAAATAGTTTAATACTTAACTAACTCCAAAATTCCCATCCTTAGCACAGGGACGTCATTTCAACTTTTTGCTAGGGGGGGGGGGGGGGGGGGGGCCCCCCCCCCCCCCCCCCCCCCCCCCCCCCCCCCCACCAAAAAACAAAAAAATGTTCAAAATTTTAGCCGCAGGCGAAAATTTGAAAGTTTTTATTCTTAATAGCTATAAAATTGACACAAAATGTGCCGCAGGCGACTTTCTTTGCTCAAAAACACTCAAAAATGGGCTAAAATTCATTAAAAGTGCCTATTTTGCCAGTTTATTTAGTATATGTCAGAAAGTTAGAGGGGGGCAAATGCCCCCCCCCCCAAATGACGTCTCTGCTTTAGCAATATGCAAACAGCTTACATTTATTCAGAACATGTATACAATCTTTTCTGCAAAAAAATTTAAAATGTATTTTCCACAGAAATAGGGGTATTTATTGTCATATGATTTTAGTTACACGATCTGTAGTTAGTAGTAGTAGAGTAGTAGTACAAGAATGGTTAATATTATATTTTAATTGATAAAAGATACCGGTAATTGAAATTTGGAAATTTAATACCTGATGAGGATTTCAATGTAATCTTTTCTTCAGTTTATTTCTTGAGATTTATAAAATCGTAAAATGTTAGCAGATTTTGGCAAATGTTTTATTGTGCTGTGTACGATACCCAGTAAAGGGAAAGTCCCACTTTGTATCAAGTGATATTTAAATTGTTTACACTCACTAGATATGAATGGTTGTGACAATAACATTTGCAGCAGAGTTTCCAAATTTAAGAAATTATGACATTTGCCAAATACATGTTATAGGCACCATTTTTCCTTAGATTTCACTCGACACTTGCAGTTAGTGGCTCCCTCAAGGGCATGCATGTCTACTTGTTCCATGAGAGCTGATGCTTTTTATCCAGTAGAGGGCCCTACTTACTTTCAGTAAAATTGTGTATACTTGGGCTTTGCATTTTCAACCAATCCATGCAGAAATTTTCATTTATGATTGGTGGGTTCAAATCTAATTGCAATTTCCGTGTCTTTTCTAATTTACTCTTCCTACAATTAACCCACTTCTTTCAAAGTGGGACTTTCCCTTTAAGTTTTACAATCTCGTAATCGTTTTGCAGTGTTTTAGTTTAGGGGAATTATAACTTAATTATTGTGTAATTAATACTAGAGTGCGTGTTGATGCATTATTACCTTTTAAAACTACGATTTTTTTTAAGTAAATTTGGTTTCACCTCTGTTAGATAAACATTTTATATATGTGTATATACCCGTATATATAAGGCAATTTGAAATCGTTATTTCGTATTGCTATAGTTTTCTGATCTTTTATTTGTTGCCGTTAGGTGGATTCCTTATTTTTCTCCCGTTGGTGTAGTTCAATCAATAACTTGGGAGTTTGTGATAGAAAAGCAGAATATTGCAAGAAAGCTATGGCATAGGATATTGAATACATAGAGAAATTCTTAGCCTATATAGAGTAGCCTACAGTTCCCCCTGTTGCATTGTTCGTATAATACGTATACGTAAACCTGAGTGTCGTGTGTCGTCTTATATAGTGGCTTCTTCCGATGGTGTTTGCAACAGTTAGTCTTCTTCTTCTTCTTCTTCTTCTTCTTCTTCTTCTTCATCTTCTTCATCTTTTTGTCAAATATAGTTTAATTTATCCATGCATCTGTTTGGCTATTTTAACGTTGTTTCGTTATTATGCTTATTACTGTTCTGGCGTGGGAATAATCGCGAAGATTTAGTGCATGGAATATGTGAGTAATGAAAAAAGGTTGATGTAACATCTTCTGTATATTTATTGGTATATTTCCTTACCTTGACTCCATTGATTTCCTTTTTTTTTTGCACTCTGAGGTAAGACATTTCTGTTATTTACTGCACTTAAGATAAAACCGTCGAATGGATTGCTCAAATGGGAGAAATACTTGTGTACCTGTAGTCTGTAGATCTATATACCGGTGTGCTTAAAACAGTATTTCCTTTTGATCAAAATTAATTACTGAAATTAATGACTGAAATCAGGTATAGTTCCTTTTCACTTGCCTGCACGTAGATTAATTAATTGCATCAAGGTAGATATCAAATATAGGCCTATTTCAATTCAATTTAATTCAGTACCCAACGATCAAAATATCATGATGCCATTTGGTAGGGGGTTATCCCATAATGAATTGAAAAATTCATGCGATGGCTTTCCCAAGTGAAAAAATTTCTACAGAAATTTTGTTTAGATTTAAGGTGAGAATTCCTACTGAAAAATGTACATTAATGTATAGGTCTACTGCAGAAAATATGCTTCATCATGATTTCTGCAGAAATTCTTTATGTTTATACATGTTGCTTGTACAGAATATAAATTA
This sequence comes from Proteroiulus fuscus, assembly GCA_034700285.1. Classification (NCBI taxonomy): domain Eukaryota; kingdom Metazoa; phylum Arthropoda; class Diplopoda; order Julida; family Blaniulidae; genus Proteroiulus; species Proteroiulus fuscus. The sequence goes on from JAQIXP010002729.1 coordinate 6,926, forward strand.
AATCTATCCATCCATGACGTGGTGCACTAATATCTTTGTAAACGCCTTTTGGAAATGCGCCGTGCCCACTGCACAGTATTTATTTGTAAGAGGAAATGTCTGCAAATAAGTTATTAATTATTATTGTAAGAAGTAGTGAAAATATTAGTGTAAATGTAGGTCTCCTGTTGTCATCATGTGATGTCAGAGGGAGGGCCACGGATTGTCTGGCATACAAGGATGTGCAGTGGCCTCCCTGTGACGTAAGCTATGGCAGTCCATTAAAGTTACACACAATCAATATATTTCATGGATAATAATTTTAAAGGGGATTTAAAGGGAATTTTAAAGGGAAAGTCCCACTTTGTAACAAGTAATTTTGAAATTATTCACACTTACTAAATATGAATGGCTGTGGCAATAATAATTGCAGCAAAACTTCCATTTATTGAAGAAATTAAGACGTTTACAAAATACATGTTAGGCGCCATTTTTCTATAGCTTTCAGCAAGCAGTGCCATTTGGTGGCGCCCTCTATGAATTGTATGTCTATACTTTTCCATGAGAGTCGATGCCTTTTATCCAGTAGAAGGCGCTACATGGTGTCTGTGAAATGAGGCGTCTTCGGCAAATCAAAAATCTTAAGAAAAATTTGCTTTCAACCTTCGGCAATACAGTATGACGTCACTAAAACGGAAGTAGTCATGCCCGCCATTACAAATTTCTTGTAAGAAATGTGTTCTGCTAGCTAGTCAACTCGGAGCTGACTAACCGGTAAGAAAGTAAAAGAACGAATGGATTTACCCATAATGCAAAGCATTATAATAAAAGCTTAAAAGCATCGAAAAATACGATTGAATTATAATAAACGGAATGTTTCTAGACTTTCACCAGAAAAGTAGGCATGAAAGGTTTCCTTTTTAACATTTATCATATCAATATTGTTGATTATTGTTAGCATGTGTAGTTTAAATGTAAAAAAATCCCAGTACCCTGTTTGAGACGTATATTTAGCCTTCGGCAAATCGGAATTTTTTTTTTTAGTTTTTGCTAATATATTACGTCATCTCATTTAGATTGAGCTTAAGACCATCTGATTTGCCGAAGACGCCTACAGTGCTAATTTGGGCTTTCTATTTTCATCTAAATTCATGTATTCAGAACATTTTATTTAATGATCGATTGGCTCAAGTTCAATTGCAATTTCCATGTCTATCCAATTTTTCATGCTCTTTTTCTTATAATGAACTTGTTTCAAAGTGGGACTGTTCCTTTTAATCGCTTTTTTAAATTATATACGGTAGGCCTACTAGTCATATAAGTGTTCTATTGACAGCAGTTTTAGTAGGTTATAATTATAAATATCGTTTATTTATACTATTCATTTTTAATTTTCTTAAAATCAATTGAGATAGGCAGGATGTACTTGAATGACGTCATGCCCCTTAGTCTGGTTCAAATTTCGATCTGCTGCCTTGTAGTTCTTCAGTTACTGACCATGTCCACAAAGAGCGTCGATCGTCTGAGGCATTTTCTTAAGATAAGCCTTACATAGGCGCATTTAGGGGGTCCTTGGGGGCTCGGGCTTTCCCCCCTTGAGATCTAAAATGCATGCATGTAATACTCCCCCGGCCCTACCTCCCTGAGAAAAATTCCCTATGGCGGCTTCCTCCCCTAAAAGCAGGTCTACCCGTACAGAAATGTGACACATTATTTACATGTATTTCAAATGTAAGCATCACACTATAGTGATACCAAGCAAAAGAACGGCGTAAATATCCCATTATTGGCAATTACAAGTCAATGGAAATTTACGCCGTTCTTTTGCTGGGTATCACTTTAGTTACATGCTGTTCAAATTAACACGCTGACACCACTATGACAACATGGAAATGCTGTGTTTTTACATGTTTTCTGATAACATGACAACTACAAGTTAGGCAATACCTGTATATGTTCTAAACATATAATTTACGTGTCAATTTGAACAAGACACCATTTCAATGTTTTCACAATGGCACTTACATGTCCCTATGCATTATTTTCATGTACAAAACATTGACAACCATGTTCTTACCATTTTTGAAAACATGTAATAACCATGATATTTTCTGTAAGGGATAAACGCGCCTATTGTCTTGCATAATGATTTTAATTGAAATCACTTTTTTCAAAGTAATGCAGACAAAACCATGATTGATAGACTTTAATGACAAAATCATTTCCCACCCACAAGCCCAATATTTTCCTGTTTATAGTCAATTTTTGTAAAGCCTTCCTCCACCATTATTGGCAATCAATATCATTTCTATATTTCCTCCTCCATAGCTGTGTTAAGTTTACTTAAACTGTTGTAGAAGCATGCAGTTGTTATTAATATATAGTCTGTAGTATAAACTTTTCTGCAGCTTTTATGGTCATTTAAATATTTTGCCGACATATTGATTTAATCAAGTGTAATCCACACTGTTTTAGATTAGTAAAGGTAGGTCTATGTAACATTTTAAGGCTTGAACCATTTGTGAATAATAATTAAAGTTGCTGGAATGTGTTCTGCATACTAAATAGCCAGACACGCTGCAGCCAGTTGTGCATTTATTATGCATTTTCAAGTTACCATTATTTTACTTTAAATATTTGGCACTGAACATGGATGCTGGGTGTGGTGTGGTCATTTTTTGACACAAACTTACGTTGCTTTTGGGAATTGCCTTTTAATTCGGGACATTTCTCATAGTCATATCTATTTAATTTGAATCTCTAGTTTGGATTTGATACTACACCGTGTTCAACGTAAGAGTAACTTGGAACGATGCCTTTACGTTAATTGTGTAACTAATCAAAATCAGTCTCTTGTTTCCAATTGGTCCGTGGGAATTCTCCAGGGTACTTGCATTAATTGTTATTTTTAACATTATGTCAGTTAACCTTGTTTGATATATCTGAAATGAATTGTTATGACATTTATTGACACTTCATAAAGCACATGCTGAACCATCTTAGTTGCGTAGATAATGATTGACGTATACACATCAAAACATTGTATTATTAATATCATAATTATCTTCATTATAATATATACTGGATAATTAGTATAAATATTTACTGAGTACATGTATACGTATATATATATATTTATATTAAAAAATGCTCAAGGGGTTACAGCAAACACACTCATTTTAGTTAAGAAATGAGTTAAGAATTATTTTTGTAAACCTTAACTATGATATGCATTTTTGCAGATATATGCTTAGGAACCATATTTACATAAATGTATTATTTCGTACATTCGAGTTTATTTTTTTATTTTCAAAATATTGTAAAATGTGTGATTGGTATAGAGAAAATGCATTGCCGTCCCAGCATGCATCGCTCCCCTTATTGAGTTGGTTCTTTTTGCCTACTTTATTAGGGGAGCGATGCATCCTGGGAAGACAAAAAATCATCCATGAAAGAAAAGTATAGTTTAATTGGGCATACCTGTTTAACTTTTGATTAAATAACTAAGCCCAGCATGTTTATGAAATTTTTTAAAAATGAATCTCTCTCTCATCAGCACTATATTGTCTATTGGTAATTATTTTTTAGATTAATCTTCCCTTGTAATGGAAATTTTATATTATTTTATTAAATAATTACATTCACTTTATTCATTACCCAAAAAAACAGTTATTTGAAACCTCTACTCCTTGTACAACATCGAGACAAAATTAGGTCCCTCTCCCTAAACTCTTACCTTTCGGTGTTATGTAATACGAGGACAACCCCATATTTTTCATATTAATATAGAAAAGCATGCAAGATCCAAGTTCCATTGATTGCAACTTGCCGCAATGCTGTATTTATATTATAGATTTAATTGAATTTATTTATTATAAATTCTGTTTTGTTTGCTTTTGTTAAATGTCTATGGTTTTAGGCCTAGCATATCTTTTGCACAGGCATAAAAAATGAAGATGTGCAGCATGTATAAAGTCGTTTCGATAAGCCAACCAACTTTGCCCATTTAAACATACAATATTCTAGTTTTGTATGGTTTTTCGATTTTCTTATTTTCTCAAATAGACATTGACCAACAATAGATGGATCTATATATACCGCTGCTTGTCTTCCCTCATGCATGTGTCCTATACGAAATAGCCTAGTATTTCCTTTGGAAAACCCAATAGGAAATTGAGCTTGGATCCCCATCTTGCATCACTGCTTTTACTTTTATGTATTCACTTTAACTTATGAAATCCTGTTCGTACAAGTGTATATCCCGTCATCGATCTTATGTCTTTATTTTGAGTATGGCCAGATGTTCTTGAAATGATTTCAACCACGGGTTTGCCCTTATGTTTTCTTTATGCTCATTAAATCCGAAAACCATCTTGGCTGGGAAAATTTTCGATGCCTTTTTTCCCTTAATACTCAAGTAAATTGAATATAGAAATTTTAATATTTTTAAACTAAAAAGTCACTTTATGGAAACATTATATAAGTATAATAATATTGGAATTATACTTACCAATTAGAGTTGCAGCCATTATATAAGTATAATAATATTGGAATTATACTTACCAATTAGAGTTGCAGCAGAGTTTCCATATTGAAGAAATACATATTAGGCGCCATTTTTCCACAGATATTAGCAGTCACGGACGGTTGGTGGCGCCCTCTAAAACATGCATATGTACGTGCTCCATGAGATCTGAGGCCTTTTATCCAGTAGAGGGCGCTACATTCTGTGGGTTAAATGGTGCTTATTTGGGCTTTCTAGTTTCATCTAAATCCATGTATTCAGGACATTTTATTTAATGTTTGATAGACTCAAATCAAATTGGTATATTCATGAATTTAAAAAAAAATGTCCTTCTTCCTTCAACCCACTTCTTTCAAAGTGGGACTTTCCCTTTAATTTAATATTGCCTTTATTTCTATGCAATAGTTAATCAGTCAATTATGGAGATTATGGGATTCCTAAGATGGCGGACCAAAATGTTGATTAGTATTAACATTTTCATATTTTCAAAATAAATGGATGCTGTCACGAAAAAGCATTTTTCCACTGAAATGTATTTTCTTGATGGTAAGTCTGATTCTAATAAGAATTTCCATTCTCATATTAATTTTTTTATTACCTTGTATTTAAAGCCATGTTGCCACTAATTGAGACTGTTTAAATGAAATTGTCTCTGAAAACAGTTGTAATTGAATATTAACTCCTTTACATTGCTCTTAATGCAAATGAGTAGAATACATATTATGTATATATGTGAGAAATGATATGGTAAATAATATATTGTTCAGTTTTTAATTTAAAGGGATGGTCTCACTTTGAATCACGTTGATTTCAGGAAAAAGAGCTTGAAAAATTATAATGAAAAGGTAAATTGCAATTGCATTTGAGTAAAGTAATAAATAAATAAAATGATCTGAATACCCGGAGTTTTTTTTAAAATGTGAAGCCTTCATAAACGCCAAAATAAATGGGAAAATGGCGCGTAATGCATATTTTGCAAACATCGTAATTCATAAGTGCATGGGTACCATTTAAAAATTACTTATTAGTATACAAAGTGGGACTCTCCCTTTAATTTCACAAAATTAACTCAAAATATAATTCGGGTGTTTTTCCAAAGCAGATAATTAACATTCGTAAATGTCTGTATTTATAAAATAACTGCTAAACTGTAGCTATTTGAGTGCATCAATTATTCATAAGTTAAAAAATGAACATCTGTAATACCAGGCTTGGTTCTCACACTATATACTGAAATAATTATGCACATGAGCTTTCAAATATGGTAAGCTGCCACTTAATGTAAAATTTCATAATTGAACTTTGCCATTTCATTCAAATGTATTTGCATGCGAGAACTGTTCAGACGAATTTTGGGATATATATTCAAAGTGTATTTATATTGGCATATATTCTTCCTTGTTCTTTAATGTTTTCCCAAATTGGTATACCGTGCTAGAAGATGAAGCTATCAGTATTTATTGACTTAGCATTTTTTTCTCCTTTTGTAAACCGAAAGCTGATGTAGTAGATATTAAATATTAATAAGCCGAAGTGGGATCAATAGTGTTTTTGTGTCCCTTACTAAAATTACAGTGGAAGGTCGTTGTTGGTATTTCGGAATGAAACTTGTAATGAATACCATGCAGTTTCGCCTTGGTTATTTTTTCCTCGTAATTTTGTTTTTACACAACCACCATCTCGTATAAATTAAAATGGCCTTCCCTTTCGTATAACATAAACGTGCGGCTGATGTGTTCAATTTATGAAATACGAAGCTATATATATATTGTTGGCTATCATTAATATGCACACGGATGTGCAGGCATCGATTAATGTAACTACATGTCATAACATAGATATGACATGCACGTGATCATTATGACAACGAAATACCTTCGCCAATTATTGTAATTGGATTTTATCATAAAAGCTGGAGTACTTCTCTTGTCATCTTCATGTTTATTCACATTATGCTATATTTAGTTGGGAATGTTGTATTAATGCTGAATTTGAAAAATGTCAATGGCGAGAATGATTAAAAATATTGGATCACTTACCCTAAGGATGGGATCATGCAAATGACTGGCCTGTAAAAAGTCGGGCAACTAGAATCTTGTGACTAATAATGTATAGTAGTGGGCCCATGAATTTTTTTTATAGAAATTGTGATTTCTAATTCTTGCATAATATGAGTAGCCTACATCTTAAATGTCAGTGGGCATAATAACTTATATCACTTTATTTTAAACATAACTTGTAGGTGAGATTTCCTCTTTATAAAGGGACAGTCCCACTTTGAAACAAGTTGATTTTAGGAAAAAGGGCGTGAAAAATTAGGATAGACTTGGAAATTGCAATTGGATTTGAGCCTACTGATCATTAAGTAGGTCCTATAGTATAGATAAAATGTCCTGAATACATGGATTTGGAGGAAAATAGAAAGCCCAAATTAACGCCTTTTCACTGACAGTATGGCGCCACCAAATTGCACTGCTTGCTGAAAGCTATGACAAAATGACGCCTAACATGTATTTTGAAAACGTATTAATTTCTTCATACACAGAAGCTTGCCTGAAATTATTATTGCCACAGCCAATCATATTTAGTAAGTGTGGACCATTTAAAAATTACTTTTTTACAATGTGTCTTAAGTTTTCCCATTGGCACAGCATATAGAACCCTGTAATCTAGAACCCTGTATTAAGTGTTGAATGCACCTTTATTCTTGACAGCAGCTTCTTTTTTTCTGAACATATAATTTTACTCTGTTTTCGTTTTTCGAGATCAAAGGTTTTTGAGGAAGCGAAATTGTTGATTTCAGCTTTGCCAGTGCCATAACTGTCACACACCGAGTATATGATACCAGACCTTTAAATAGGCCTATACTTTCTATTACTTTTGGTTATTTAATTTCCTGTGAAAGACAGGAAGGGATTGTTCTGCTATGCTTTTCACTGAAATTCGAAGCTATATGTGACTGTCTGGCAACAGTCCCAATGATTATTCATGCAATTTAAAATTAAAGAGGAAACTTAAGGAATTTCTTTGA
>JAQIXP010002730.1:0-14460 GCA_034700285.1 Proteroiulus fuscus
AAATAGCATGGGAAAACGGAACAGTCAACTTTGAAAATCGATAACTACATTCGGAATGCACGTGACGTCATAATCATACTACAGGTTTTAGTAAATTTAATAATCTTTTAAAAAAATCAAACCACATCGTTCAACTTTTAACCGTTCTTGAGTTATATCAGTTTGAAGAAAACGAATTTAACATTGAAATCTCCATAGACCCACGCTGATAAAAGTGTGGACAGCCCCCTTAAAATATAATTTCTCTTGATTTTATCACAAATTATACAAAAATCTATATTTCTTGGCAGAAAACTCAAAATATAGATGGCTATAACATTTCACATGGCTAGTGTAGGCAAGTGATTTACATAAAACGGTGCAGGGGGTTCCCACTAATTTTTACCTGTTGATTTCCCTGGAGTAGCATTTTTTGCATCACTTTTCAAATTTTTCACAATCATATCATTCTTTACATTTATTTCATTTTAATTTCTTTATGGTTCAGCTATTTCCCTGACTTTTCACTAGTTTTTGCTAAATCCCCTAACCATTTTTCATTTTCCTGACTTTCCAGTGAGTGGGAACCCTGTACTGTTGCCTATAGTATCATATTTTGTATATTTTTAAGTATTTTTGAAATAGTTCCAACAAATTTCCATGTCCTGTTTTTGCTGGAATTGACCCTACACTGAATGGATAATTATTCCAGGACTTCCCCTGACCACATTTCCATTTCCAGGTAATCCACTGAACTGCAACTGTTCCTTGCAATGGCTCCAAGACTGGTATGAAACCTATGCTGAAGAGTTAATGTATATTGGTGAGCCCAATTGTGTTGATCCCGAATACGCCCCAATAAGGTCAATCAAGTTCTGTGAAAAGAGATCACCCAAGCCAACATCAAAACCAAAACTTCGCCACAAACAGAGTGTCATAAGGCAGCTTGTGCTCCCTTCGTGCAGTGTCCAATGCAAACCAGAAAGGGACATGACCACCGAAGCAAAGATTACCTGCGGGTTGATTCTTACCGACGAAGACCTCAAATGCTTATCATCAATTCTGGCAGCTTTTGTATCCTTCCACCAGGATGCCAAACTCTTTCTCATTCTCCAAGACACCAACCTGGACATCCTTCCGGATAACTTTCTGGAACCGTACACGGTGTCCGAAGTCCACTTGACCAATTGCAGCATGTCGGCCATTCCTTACAGAATCCTCAACCCGATATGTGGATCCCTGAAGTCTCTGGTAATGTCCAACTGCAAGCTGGAGGACAAAACGATTCCTGCAAGGGCCTTCCAGAAGTGCTCCAGACTGCGATTCCTGTTTATAACGCATTCCGGAATTCAGGATGTCTCCACAGAGGCCTTCGTAGGTCTGCCAAAACTCAACGCCTTGTGGCTGCAAAACAACAGCATCGAAAGTTTCCACGGTTTTCGGGGCATTGGGAACCTGGAGCAGTTGCAGTTATCCAACAATCGGATCAGTGTCGTGGGTCGTAATGCATTTTGGGGATTTCGCAGGCTGGATATTCTAAAACTGTCCGACAATAGCTTGACCACATTACCCGATGGGGTTTTCGACCCATTGGTTGAACATAAAGACCAAACTCCATCAGTACATCTTGAAGGTAAATATCTCACTTTTCACTGACATTTCTGCTATGTTAAATGCCAACTTTATACATTGCTTTTCTATGTCCAGGTAACCCCTTCCATTGTGACTGTTCCCTGAAATGGCTACAAAAATGGCTTGAAGTCCATGCTTCAAATCCAATTGTCAGAGTGCAAGAACCATCCTGCCAAGGTCCGAGTCCATTCCAAGGACTACTGAGGACCCTTCCTTTCTGCAACAAGACCATGCCAGTAAGACAAGACGTGTCACAATCAGAAACGTACAGAATGACCTTATTATTAAATATTCAAAAAGAACTTTTAAACATATGGGCAGGTTTAATTAAGGCCATTGGCAAACTAAGGTAACTCCTGACTTGGGCATGTAGTCGGACATCACAAGCAATCCTGTGTTAAAAGACAAAATTAATGAACTGTCAAATCATCAGAAGTCCCTTTCCAAACTATCAATAGAAATGTAATTGCATTGCTCTTGAAATTCCGTGCTGTAGGCCTACTGTGTGAATAGCCAGAAATAAAACTACGTTTGCGTGAGAATTATTGCTAAAAACGTAAATTGATACTTAACAAACGATTCACAGTTAATTAAATTAATCTCCTGCATCAAAATCTGATGTAATTGATAGAATAAGCTGTTAAAATCTAATGCGTAAAGTGAAACCTTAATTCGGTGGACCTTCAAACATTCGATCTATTGGCTATACCATGGACATTCAAAATGGCGGCATTTTAAAAATCTTTACAAATTCACTTGTACTTTGTGGGATTGGCAAAAAAACAACGACAATGACTTCTTGGACATCATCCTTTGACATGGCATGTAACCTTCAAAAAATGATCACAGAAAGTCACTCGACCGATGACTTCGAAAAGATCAACTTTGCTACCTGATAATGCTATATTCTTGTGATGATCAATATAATCCAGTTTTAAAAATATTCCAACAATGCACCATTCTATCGAAAATAAACCACACCATTTCCTGTTTCCTATTAAATATATATTGTTTTATCTGTTCACCAAATTTCAGCCTTTTAACATTGTTTATTTTCAAGTTATACCGTCTTTCCATAAAAATGCAATTATCTCAACAGCAACTTTTGGCATATTCGTCAATTGTGAATTAAACCATCGACTTGTACTTTGTAGGATTGTCCAAAAAACTGCCAAATGACTTCTTGGACTAAATTTCTTACTAAGACATGGCATGAAAATTTCAAAAACGATCATCGTAAGTCACTCGACCAATGACTTCGAAGAGGTCAACTTCACTGCCCAGTCCACTGGCACAAATACAAAATTGACAACATTTCTCAATGGCATTTTTTTCATGCAGCAACATTTGATCATGGCTAATTATAAGCTCATATATCAAGATGCATCATTTTCATAAATACGACACTGCTACCAAAGACAACCTTTCGTACCGATATCATTTACGGATTTCCAGAATCATGCAGCCAACCACTGACAGATTCCAAGGATAATGTAAGAAAACACATGCATTCAATGTCAGATGAATGTCATGCAACCAAAGCCAACGTAAAATTTAGTCAAACCTGAAAATCAATACTCATTCTCTCAACGACAGTGGATGATAAAAGGCACCAACAATGGCGTCCATTCTAAAAATCCTCTGCCTGCTAGTCATTCTGCTAGCGACAGAAACTGCTCAAGGATTAAAACAGGCTCAGTTAGTCAGCTTGCCTTACTACTGTGGTTACCAATGTGAAACAAGCTTCCTGGCTCGCAAACACGTCATCAACTGCCACGCCATCAACACTCCAGAGGACATTTCCTGTGCCAAGGAACTTCTGGCCAACTTTTCTGCAGGACTTCCAGAGACAAACATCTATGTCTACTTGTACGACACAAACCTGGACACTCTTCCAGAGGACTTCCTGGCAACGTACAACGTGTCAGGGATCATCCTTTCACGCTGCAACATGTCAGGGATACCCTTCCGGCTGCTCAATGTGGCATGTCCATCCCTGACCTCACTGACCATCTTTCACAGCAACATAGCGATTCCAACCATCCCACCAGAAGGATTCAAGAAGTGCAACAAGATGAAGGTCCTGAACATCGAGTACACACAAATCCATGAAGTTTCACCAAGGGCCTTCCTCGGAATGCCAAACCTGATGCAGCTCCTGCTCAAGAGCAACCAGATTCGGAGATTTCAAGGATTCCAAGGGATTGACAACCTGACCCAGATGGATTTATCCAGCAATCGAATCAGCTCCATCGACAAGGATGCATTCAAGGGATTTCACAAACTGACATCAGTGGACTTGTCTTACAACAAACTGACCACGCTACCGGAAGGGGTCTTCGATGACCTCATGAGCAACAAAGGTGCTGTAGTGCAGTTTGGAGGTAAGCACTTGAGTTTTCTCTTCCAGACTTTTCAACAGCAGATCCCCAATGGCCCAATTTGCATTTCAGATAACCCTTTCTATTGCAACTGCTCCTTAAAGTGGCTTCAAGATTGGTTCAAGGCACTTGATGGTAGACCAGAATTTGAGAACGAAGCTCCACAATGTGCTGGTCCAATACGTGGTCCATTGAGGACCCTTTCTTTCTGTAATGAAACCATTTCTCAGCGTTCCACAGAGCCAGTATCACCCACAGGACCCCGGGCCAGTAAACAGGTGCAATTATCCATGTTCAAATTGAGGATGAACACACTCCAGAAAATAGCCAATTTTGTTAAAAGTATTACCAAATTCTTATACTATACTCCCTAAAAAGCAGAGAAGCTGAATTGGAATTACTTGTAATCTCCACAAATGTTACCTCATTTATACAATTTATTATATGTTAAAAATTATAAATTGAGTTTTTATACAGAATTAAACAGGATTTCTGTAACATCCAAGACTTCATATTTTCTTATTTTTATCAGAACCAATATTGATCAGGTCACTATCAAAGTAAAACTTCCATATCAAAGGAGCTGTTTGTATATTAATATCAGATTTCAATATTACTTTAAAAAAGCAAAAAATTTTTAGAAAATAAATATTTACACAATTGCATAAGATTTTAGTATTATTTAGTAAAAAAATTTGATAATATTTCTACATATTTAGACAAATTCTAATAATATTCTCAAAGTAGTCTGAAATTTATGACAAAATTCTTCCAACAGTTCCAGTGCTTAGGGAAAAAAATCATATCAATTTATATATTTCCATAATATTAATATATTTTTTTAAAAAAATACAAAATTATCATTGGATTCTTCGTCCCCTCCCAAAAAATACAGTAACTATTTATAAGAATTCTAACTTGAAAATATAGGAGTATTATAGAAATTTTTAAAAATAATATATGAATATCTCAACAAAAAAAATTCCCAAAAATTTCAAATGTTTACCCAAATTAGGAAATAATTCATATCAATTTATATATTTCCATAATAGCCTATTATTATATTTTTGAAAAAAATACAAAAATACTGTTGGATTTTCTCCCCCAAAAATGCAGGAAATATTTATAAGAATTTTAACTTGAAAATATAGGAATATTACAGAATTTTAATAAAAAATTCCCCAAAAATTTCAAATGTTTTCCCAAATTAGAAAATTATATTTCCATATAAGCCTATTATTATATTTTTGAAAAAAATACAAGAAAACTATTGGATCCTTCCCTTTCCCCCCCTTCCATCCTAAATACAGGAAATATCTATAAGGAATTTAACTTGAAAATATAGGAATATTACCGAATTCTTTTTCCAAAATAGTATATGAATATTACAAAAAATTTCAAATGTGTTTTTAAATAAACTCTTAACAAAAAACGTTTTTTACAATTATATCAATATTTATATCCAACAAAATATTTGACCTATTTTCCAAATAATATAGCAATCAAACCAATAATGTGGCCAATGCTTACATGTGTTTTTAGACCCTAACAAAATAGCGAATTTACATGTGGTGACACCTTGTGAGGGCATCACGAACTACAAAGTTAATGTAGGCCTACAGGCAATGAACAGACTCGATAAAAATTTGATAGCTTTCATGTCTACGATTGATGTCATTTACGAAATTTCCAATAAAACAGTTTTCAAGGATATTGTAAGATCAGACTAGCATTCAACTCCAATGTGCAAAGTCAAAAAAAAATTTTTTTCCCAAAAATCAAAAGAGATTCTTTATTGGACATTGGAAGGAGCAAGAAGACACCAAAGATGGCTTCCATTTAGAAATTACTACTTGCTAGTTACACTAACAACAGAAATTCAAGGTCAGTCTTACTAATGTGGTTACCAATGTAACACAATGTAACACTCTCCAGGACTTTTCTACAGGCCTTCCAGAACCAGGAATCCATGTCTACTTCCAGGACACCAACCTGAACGTCCTTCCAGACGACTTCCTGTCACCGTTCAACGTGTCCGGACTCGTCTTTTCGCGCTGCAACATGTCAGGGATCCCCTACCGACTGGTCAACCCTGCATGTCCATCCCTGACATCACTGACTGTCCTTGGACAGCAGCATCGAGAGTGAAACCATCCCACCAGAAGGCTTCCAGAAATGCACCAGGATGAATGACCTGAGCATCGAGAACATCCGGATCCACACAATATCCAGAAATATCTTCATTGGCCTGTCCAGCCTAGTGCTTCTAACAATCACCGGAAACCAGATTCAGAGTTTCCAAGGATTCGAAGAGATTCAAAACCACATCTTGTTGGATTTATCCAGCAACAAGATCAGTTCCATTGGACGTTGGAGTAACCTCCTAAAATGTGGGATAACTTCCCTAACAAATGACATCTTAATATGCTGATCGTAGAGTACTGAGTTGAATTGAATTGAGTGCAATTGACAAAACCGAACTTCAAAATGAAAACACTTGAGAAAGTAACCAGCTTTTTCGCCGCAGTTTTCAAAACTGATTTACTACATTTAGTCTATTCGGTGAAATCCAATACCGTTTTGACTATCGAAATAAAAAAAACACCATTTGCAAAAAATACTGACCAGTGAGAACCACATCAGTGTAAAGTCTAAAGTCAAACACTTTAAACCAGCCAGCATATGCCAATTCATAGCCCATTTTCACATAACTTCTGGTGCAAGCAGACTCCCAATATGGCCGCCAAAATAAACTTCCCGCACATAATCCTTCTCGGGTCCCTGCTAACACTGTCATCCGGTCAAGATGTGATAAGTGGCCCCAGCTTTAACTTGTCTCGTCGCTGCCAACCTCATCAAGACAGTTCCGGTTCCTTCGCGATCTGCGACCAACTCGACACCCGCGCGACAATCCACGAGGCAAGCAAAATCCTGGCAGGAATCTCCGCCAACAATCCCAGAACCGGAATGAGGGTCTCCTTCAGGAGCTCTGCAGTGGACTTATTCCCGCAGGATTTCCTGGCACGGTACAACATCACCGAGCTCGGGTTAACAATGTGCACCATGGCAGGAATGCCATACCGACTGGTCAATCCGCTGTGTCCATCACTGACAGAGTTGTACTTGTCCAACAACAACTTTCTGGAGCAGACCACGATCTCTCCTGAGAGATTTCAAAACTGCTCCAGATTGGATATCCTTAATATCCAGTTCACCAAGCCGCCCGGAATTCAGGTGGTGTCCTCGCTGGCCTTTGCCGGACTGGTCAATCTGCGACATCTGGTGCTTTCGAGCAACGGAATCCGACAATTCCAGGGTTTAAGAGGGGTCAAAAACCTGATTGACTTGGATCTGTCCCACAACGAGATCAGCTCCCTCGAGCGGGATGCATTTCTGAATCTGCCCAATCTGCAGTATCTTGACCTGTCTCATAACATTTTGACCACACTTCCAGAAGGGATATTCGACCCGTTCATCAGGGACCAATTCATTTTCGTATGGCTTAAAGGTAATATTGGTCAAATTAATTGCATGTCTCATACTCAAATGTTTGCTGTATTATACGGGAAGTTTTCTCCAGAAATAGATACAAATATTTTCAACAAATATAGAGAGAAATGCTATATGAATGGTTTACAATGACTTGACCTGTGACCCCCAAGTCCAGAAATTCAGAAAAAAGCCCCCAAATTTTGTAATTCCAGGTAACCCCTTACACTGCAACTGCTCCATCAGATGGATCCAGGATCACCAACCAACCCTTTTCGATGATGCAGAATGTCATGGTCCAGTGCAAGGTCCAATGAGGAACAATCCCTTCTGCAATGACACGTCACACGAAGTGACGTCAGAACCAGAACCGGAAGTGACGACACTGCTACAATCCGTTACATTTCATCTGATGCAACTTTTTCAACCAGCAAAACCAATTGCCGAAAAATTGCTAAAAGTTTTTCTAATCTAAAGTCTTGGATTTTTATCGAAATAAACCTATAATTTAGTCTGAAACTATCCCTAAAATTAACATTAAATGTCATTCAACTGCCCCCGAAACAAAATTTGTTAAAAGGCAATTTGTCCCATTGAAAAGCCACTTTCCCAAAGTAAATCCTTACATTCACTCAAATGCTATACCGACGGCTTAATTCAGAAGTAGCGAATGAACCAAAAGTCGTTTATGAGATAATAGCGTTTTTATGGAAAAAAGGTTTAATTTGGAAATAATGTTAAAAGCTAAAATTTGGTGAATGTGCTAATTTTTGTTAAATAATTAAATTAATTAATTAATTAAGTCATTTGAGAAATAAAAGGCTTGAAAAATACAACTTCGCTAGTTTGACGTTGATAAAGTTTGCAGGAAAACGAAATAAATTAAGTGTGAAGTAGTGAATGTGCACATCCATTAGTTTGCCCATTGAAAAATAATAAATGCAGAAAAAAAGTAGCGAATATTGTCAGTTCACCACTTGTATCGTTATAAAAATCCAGGTCACGAGCAATTTTTAAAAGATAAACTAACGAATGGTACCATTCGCTACTTGTACCTTTTAGGAATGATACCTTGTTGGATACTCACTACTCTTCACTTCTGTGAAGTCTTTAACAAATGATTGGTTAAATTAATTTCTGTAACTTTATGTTCAATATATTGTGACACTTATCTCATTTTTGACAAATTGGCTCATTCGCTACATCTGAATTAAGCCATCGAAACAGCAATCTGATACAACCACAGGTCAATGGTCATTCAACACATCCTGCCAAAACGACATTCGAGATCATACTTTATTGGAAGAATAACAAACCTTGACCAGCAGTAACCCAACCCAAATTCCAAAAGCAAAAAGCATTCTCCTGCAAGTATATCAGAACAGTCGAAAAACACACTCCAGAAGGGTCAAGAATGGCACCAGACTGGACATCATCCTTAATCCTTGGATTCCTGCTAGCTCTGGAGTTCGCTTCTGGAGCTCCCTGCCGCTGCTTGACCACTGCCACCCCCAAACCCGCCGTGACCTGCTACGCCCTCCACGGCAACTGCGCTGTCCAGGCCCTGGTCAGCATTTTCGGCGAAAACCCGAAAAGCGGAACTGACCTCTTCCTGTACGACACGGACGTGGACGCACTTCCGGATTCCTTCCTGGAGCCCTACGTCGTGACCGGGATAACCCTGACCCGGTGCACCATGACCACGATCCCGCACAAGCTCATCGATCCGACCTGTCCATCCTTGACCTCGGTCAATATATTCGACAGTAGCATCTCGGACTTGACCATTCCAGCAGGAGGATTCCAGAAGTGCACCGGCCTCAAATTCCTGATGATTCACAACTCTGGAATCCGGGTAGTTTCCTCCAAGGCCTTTCTCGGACTACCCGGCTTGACCCTGCTGTCCCTCCACGGCAACAGGATCCAGACCTTGACCAGTTGGGAAGGGATTGAAAATGTCAGGCTATTGGACCTATCCGGAAACGGGATTGCCTCAGTGGACAAGGATGCATTCAGATTACTGCCCAGATTGACCGCGGTTGACCTGTCCGACAACAACTTGACCACTCTGCCAGATGGAATTTTCGACTCATTCGACGGGAATAAGGGCGCCATTGCACATCTCCAAGGTGAGCATGCATTCCCAAAATATATGAAAATTATTGGAATTTCTTTTCCCAAATAGAAAAATTTTATAGGAATTAATTTTTACCCAAAATCTAAGAATAAAATAGGAACGTTTTCCTAAAATTTAGGAATATTTAAGATTTTCCCCTCAAATTACTGGAATATAAAATAAAAGCAAGCATTTTTCCTTAATTATTATATAAATATTTTCCCATTTTGTATTTCAGGCAACCCCTTCCACTGCAACTGCTCCCTAAAATGGCTCCAAGACTGGGTTAGGACCCATTCCAGTAGCTCAATTCCGCCCCAATGTGCCGTCCCAATATCCGGTCCACTAATGACCTTTGACTTCTGCACCCAAACTTCAATCTCAGATGGACCACTACCAGAACATCAGTCACCTCTGACCGTTTCAGGACTGCTTGAGCTAATTAAGACAAAAATTTACTGACCTTATCTGACCTGTTATACCTTAAATAAACTGCCCCATGTAAAGCTTATTCTTCATTTTTTTTTCCAATAAACATAATTTCAGTTGACCCCACAGTTTCTCCTACAAAATCGCAACGCCCTCTGCGGACATGCTCGTTAACTATAACAAAATTCACCGTATATCCCTAATAATTGCAAGTGCAAGTTGACAAAGCTTCAGTAGAGAAAGCTAGCATATGATAGGCGTGCCTCAACGCCATCTATTGAGAGTATTTGTAACATGTAGGCCTAACAATAAATTGGAATTCAAAATAATTTTCCTACAGGTGGTGCAATGTGCCACAATACGCTTGGAAGCCTACTGGATGAAATTAAAAACAGAAAAATTCGGGGCTAAAGCTTTTCCAGCAGGTGGCAGGTTAGTAGCAACAACGAGCGCCTCCTGGTGCCACGCTTAATAATAAATGAGGTCGGAAAAGAACTCCCCCCCCCCAGAGGGCGCAACAGGTCATGTCACGTGTCTAATTAAAGAGCGAATCGATCCACATCCACCAACACTCTCCTTACAAATCTCCTTACAAAAGGGAAGTGCCATCTGTGATGAGCAGATTCCAAAATGGCGGTCCATGCAATTCGCCACACACGTATAGCGCCATCTATGGCGAATACTAAATGGCCCAAACTAAAACCGCAGCAAATTATTTTCCTGTCAAATGTTGCATTATGGGAGTACTTTTTACACCACCTGACGTACAAAGGAACAACTAATCAATAAGACGCCAAATGCTAATTGGCTCCTTTTTCATAGTCCACTCTTTTCTTGAACAGGGCTTAGCACTGGATTCCTCACACACAACTATATAATCGCCACAAATAATTTTTCTGTCAAATAATACATTATGGGAGTACTTTAAAAACCGCCTTATGTAAAGGAACAACTAGGCCTAATGAACTGGTTACTTTTGCATAGTCCACTCTTTTCTTGAACAGGGTTTAGCACTGAATTCCTCACACACAACTATATAATCGCCACAAATAATGCATTATGGGAGTACTTTTTACACCACCTGACGTACAAAGGAACAACTAATCAATAAGACGCCAAATGCTAATTGGCTCCTTTTTCATAGTCCACTCTTTTCTTGAACAGGGTTTAGCACTGGATTCCTCACACACAACTACATAATAGCCACAAATAATTTTTCTGTCAAATAATGCATTATGGGAGTACTTTAAAAACCACCTTATACGTAAAGGAACAACTAATGAACTAGTTACTTTTGCATAGTCCACTCTTTTCTTGCACAAGGTTTAGCACTGGATTCCTCGCATATATAACTAGGCTATCGATTGCAAATTAGGCAAAAAAAATTCACAATGCTAATGAGGGCTATTGACTTTTTCAAATTGAATTCCTTTGAAAAATTAACATTGAACAACAGTAACTGCAAATGGTGCTAGACACTCACTAATCGGTAGTAATCAGTATAGTTAATTAAACCAAGTCATTCATTAATTATCGTTTAAGACAAAATTGGGCGAAAGATAAGGACCCGGGCGCCGCCGTCCATCTTCCAAACAAGCCCACCCAAACAGGGAAAAGGAGGGGATCCAACGTGATAATTAGGTGGGGGTAAACATGGCAGAAATTGGGGGTAAAACAGCAAACACGTCTTACGAGCAGGGGGGGTTAAAAACCAACTAAAAATAAAAAAACAAGAGTAAATTTGCAACGTAATCTAGGAATTAACTTTTAAATTTTTTTTTTAAAATAAAAATCATTACTGCACTACATTTTTAACAACAAGATAATATGGTCATATCTGCGACGCCATCTAGTGACTCCTTTCGAAATGAATAGGCAAATAGTTTAGGGGGTCAAAGAATTTTGAGATTCGGAAAAAGGATATTTCGTACCAGAACTTTCAAGAAAATCTGAAATTTCATAACAGAACCTTATTAGAATTTTAAATAATATTTTTTTTCAAAATTTCTGATAAAAAAAAAAATACCTATACATAGATTTGCAGAATTTTTTTTTTAAACTTTTATAAATTCCCAGAAATTTTTCCACTAACTAACATTTCAAAAATTATTTAAGAAATTACTTGTTACTAAGTTTACAACTTGTTTCAATTTTCAAAAATGCTTTCTAGATTATTAAAATTCCCCAAAAACCAGAATTTCACAAATTTCAAATTCCCTATGTTTTTGTTTTTAAAAAACTTTCAAAAAAATTCTTAATGGGATCAATATCATCATCACATTTCCAAAATTTTCAAAATTCTCCATTGTTTTGTAAGATATCCAAAACTTTTCTTATTGGAATCAACACTCCATTAAATAAACTTAAATAAATACCCAAAATTCTTCATTGTTTAATAAATATCCAAAAAATTTTAAAACTTTTTTTATTGGAATCAGTACTCAATTTTTATTTAAATAAATATCCAAAATTCCCCAAAACTTTTCTTATTAGAATCAACATACAGAATCCATTACACAAATTTCCAAAATTCTTCAATGTTTAGTAAAATAACCAACATTTTTCTAAACTT
Source organism: Proteroiulus fuscus (assembly GCA_034700285.1). Taxonomy (NCBI): domain Eukaryota; kingdom Metazoa; phylum Arthropoda; class Diplopoda; order Julida; family Blaniulidae; genus Proteroiulus; species Proteroiulus fuscus. Next base: position 12,599 of record JAQIXP010002730.1, read on the forward strand.
CTGTAATTGGAATAAATGTTAGCATCCCATTACAAAAATTTCCATATCCAAAATTTTCCAAAACTATTCTCAATGGAATCAATATCAGCATCCCATTTCCAAAACTTCAAAATTTTTTCACTGATTAGTAAAATTTCAAAAATCCTTCACTGTTTAGTAAAATATCCAAAATTTTCCAAAACTTTCTTATGAAAAGCAACATCAACATCCTATTTTTTTTTAATTTCCAAAATGTTCCACATTTAAAGAAAATTTTCAAAATTTTCCAAAACCTTGCCGCAACTATATTAAGCGACCACAGCATACACAATCCATATCTATTTAAAAAAAATTTCAAAAACTTTTCCACCGTTTGACAAAATTCTCCAAAACTTCTCATTGAAATCAATATCATCAGTATCCTATTTCCAAAAAAATCAAGAATTTTTCATTGTTTAGTAAAATTTCCAAAATTTTCCAAAACTTTCTTATGAAATGCCACATCAACATCCTATTTTTTTTTTTTTTTTAAATTTCCAAAATGTTCCCCATTTAAAGAAAATTTCCAAAATTTTCCAAAACTTTCTTATGAAATGCCACATCAACATCCTAAACATCCTATTTTTTTTTTAAATTTCCAAAATGTTCCCCATTTAAAAAAAATTTCCAAAATTTTCCAAAACTTTCTTATGAAAAGCCACATCAACATCCTATTTTTTTTTTTTTTAAATTTCCAAAATGTTCCCCATTTAAAGAAAATTTCAAAAATTTTCTAAAAATTTGCCCTATATTAAGCAGCCAAAACTACCACAATCCATATCAATTTAAACAAAATTTCCAAAACTTTTACACCGTTTGACAAAATTCTCCAAAACTTTTCTTCAGGAAAGCAGCCCCCAACAGCTTCAAATCCTCTACCAAAAAAAGTAAATTTTTCCAAAAAAACTTTCCCAAACTTTCCCTCACTCACAACACTGCATCCCAATCCCCACAGAAAATTTCCCAAACAATCCTCAGGGTGGCATTTAACCCCCCACCCCACCCCAATTTTTGGCCCATTTTTTCGCCCTACAAAAACCAACAATTCAAAGACTTTTTTAAAAAAAAAAAGCAAAAACATGTTAAGTAAACCGAATCACGTTTTCTCATGTCAAGTGACCATGGCATTGGCCCTCATTTTCACTTTTCATTTGGGTTCAAAAAGCGGGTGACCCATATTGGAATGGGTTGTTGTTCCACTTGAGTTACCCAACAAAACACACACACAATGTGCTCAAAATAAGTCAAGTTCACGGTTGTAACAAAAGTGAAAGTTATACCAACACAAATACAAAAAAAAAAAAAATGAAGGAGGACCACCGGACCAACAAACACACACATACTAACATAGCAATATCTATGTCAAAATGCATTTAGACAGCCCAAAAAAAGCACAACAGAAAGAGGACCACCCTTGAAGAATTTGGGACAAAAAAAAAAACATTATTATGGTAAACATCACGAAATTTCACTCGGTTTCCATAACACAAACAATTGGATAACTGAACCCCATCAAAAAAAACAACAAAAAAAACATACGAAATTTGACCCTAAACTTAGGTTCAGGTTACCATTTCAGGGTTATTACACTTATATTTTTACACAAAATATTCTTCCCTGACTTTTCCAAGTTCCCAATATTTATAGGTAAAAAAACAGTTTTTGTCACCGTACTTTATGGAGCGGCCTTCTGTGTGCATGTTTGTCAGGAGGCAGGACCATAAAGTACCTACAATTTTGCTCAAGTGATTAGCAGTCAGTCCACCTTTAAGGGGGCTGTCCACACTTTTAACAGCGTGGTCCTATGGGGATTTCAATGTTAAATTCGTTTTCTTCAAACTGTA
>JAQIXP010002731.1:0-14459 GCA_034700285.1 Proteroiulus fuscus
TAATATGTACCATTAGTTAACATGGAGATTCCCATAGGAGCATGCATTTTTTAAAAGTGTGGACAGCCCCCTTAAGAGTAAACTGACTGAGACACCCATGCAGTTCTATCTTAAAGGGGAAAATTGCTCTAAACAATCTTTCTGCCAGCGGACAACATTGAGAGAAAAAATGCATTTCCCAGAATTGTATAACTTTGTTCTGTCTAGCAATTTATAAAAAATAAACAAATTAAAGAAGTAAATACACAAAATTAAGTTTAATGTGAAGCTGTAAGCGATGCACATTCAATCGAACATTATTTGGTTCCTATGATTTGGTTCGAACTGATATGGCGATCATGCCGAAAGGCACGGACCTTCATGTTCGTGTGACCTATTGAATAATGGGCAGGTGCTGCCTGATTAAACAATCCTTTGATTGTTCAATTAAAACTTTGGAAAAAATTTATTATTAATTTAGTGAATCTCTAAACAGATCATGGCTGTGAAACTGTTGGAAATGCATTTTTTTTCCCTTTGCCCGTTTGTAAAAAGTAATTTTTTTGGCAATTTTTTCCCTTTGAGTTGTGAAACATGTTAGTACACAAATAAAGATAGTAATCAGGAGCAGAATTTTGATTTCTAAAAATTTAGCTTTGATGATGAATAGTAGTTCCAGCAAGCAATGAATTCATTAATTAATTAAAGGAAGGAAGGTAATGAAGACTAAGGTTGAGAACATAAAAAAATGAGAGACACACAGGGTGGAATCGAATGTCACTTAGTAATATGTATAACTGTTAATATATAAGTGTAAACTAGTGTTTCTGTTAATAAATGTAGGATTTTCCATGTTTTCGTTGGTAACAGATTAAAACCCTCAACCAAAAGGAGGAAACCAAAGCAATTTCGAACCTGCTCCGACACATTCCTTGGACAGGCAGATAAAATTCCTCGCCAGAGTTTAGGATTACCATTCTGGACATTCCAAAGAAACAAAACCATTTAAGCAGGTGAGGATGGTCAGTGTATAAATGATATTTTAAGCGCAAATAACCAGTATTTTGACTTTCTAAAATATTGGGCTTGAAGTTGAATGAAATACCACGAGTAAATTATACCAATTTAAGTATGCCTATATAAAGCCCGCCATGCAGTTAATGGGTAGAGTAAGAATCATGCTACTACTATTTGGAGAAAATACTTAAAGAGTTCATTCCACAAATATGAAATGGAGGTGAAAATCTTAAATTTATGCATTTGAACATTTTTTAATATTTTATTCTACAGATTGTAACGTTGGGTCCCCGGACAGTTTAGCAAAAAGTATATATCATACATGCACCTTAAAAAAAGGTAATGAAACTTCAGGCAAATGTAAAAAAAATTGTTGCCTGCATGCAACTTGTGTAATATATATTTAAGTTTTCTTTCTTCCCATCTCAATTAATTTCATTTTTCCAGGCCATCTCATAGGACCAGGGAAAATGACATTTGCTAGGGCAGAGACTAGGACTGTCAAAGAGATGATCCTGATGGGATGAAAAGTGTTGTAAATACTCCGAATTAAACGGTACTTACAATTTCTAAAGTTATTCATCTGGGACACTTAACTGGAATGTTCAAAACATTCTCTCTTCCCTGGGTAAAAGGCCAAAATTCCCATTATTTCAACATATGGATATTTTTGTTGTCACTTCTCCATGTACCATTGCAGTGTTTTATCTAAACCAGTTCTTCACAAAGAACTGCACTATGCACCCGACATCGGATTTTTCCCTAAGCGTGATTTATCTATACTTTCCAGTGGAATAAGAAAAATTGTTTTGTAGGTAAGTGTTTTAGTAAAGCAATTAAGGAGCCTGGGTTCAATCACCTGTATCACAGCTGTTAAAATATTATGCCAGAATTCCATTCAGACAAATGTGAAACTAGGACCCACCAGAAATCAACCACAGCCTAGCATTCGACATTCCATTTGGCATAAAGCTTATGCCCTGAACTTCGTTTTAAAATTTTAAGATGGATTTGAGATAATTATAATTAAGTTTGGACTGTTTGGTATAGAAGATTTATCCTTAGGGAGTCTTAGGATTTAGGAATATTATTTAAGCGTAACAGTTATGCAATTGAGGTTGGATTGAAGGCTAGATTTAATTGTGGAAACCGATTGTACACAAGCCTATGACAGCATCTTTCTATTGCATTCATTAAGTTGTTTACCAATTAAAATTAGTAATAAAATTGACTCATGCAAAAATTCTGAGTAAACATGCTGTATAATTTCTTAATTGTGTAATTCAATTAAATACTGCATGCATTATGGGTAGACGATTACTTGATGAAGATAAATTTAATAAACACAAATGAATGATAAAATTACTTTACAGCTGTACTAAGGAAAAAGGTAAGGGCATCAAGCCAGTCATTGTTAGTCACAAAAGACTGCAATGGAGAACAAATGGCAGAAACAGACAGAACAGATTTGGCATGCTTAGATCATATGGGAAACGACAGTAGGGCAAAAAGACATGCGTTACTAAAGGATGAGGTTAATCTACTAAGTGGTAGGTACGGTACATATCTAAAGCGTGAGAATCTTCCGAAGAGGCGATAGTGTGCCGTTCCGAAGTGGACGTAATCACAGAAATAGCTTGACTCAATGCAGGTGAGATCTGATTGAGTCTCTGGTCGCTGGCCCAAGGGAGAGGAGAAGAATCTTGGCTACAAGTTGCAGACATTAAAATCCATTTTAAAATATTCTCAGAATCAACACAAGAGTGACCGAACTGTCCAGTCAGTGCTTCACAAATTGTTGGACAGGACCAGCTCCAATTTTTAACTATGATATTAGTTAGCTACGAAATATAGCAAAGAGCAGATGGTGTTCTGAATAAGGGTTTAGCTCCAAATTATTTTACAATCCATCACTCGATTTCTAGTAGCTTAAATGATATTTTGATTTGGTTTTTCTGTAATTATTAATGTAGGAATTTAATAACATTAATTAAAAATAAAATATAAAGAAGGGTTTAACATCTGCTACACTCTATTGTATTAAAATATGTTTGATATTGAGTACTGTATCGCAAAATTACAGCAGTTTAGAGGAATTGCAATATACTTAGGTTCGCCCAGTTAGTATATCCTAAATGGTTTCTCTAGAAACCAAAAGTATTCTGGCAGAAAAGCTTGAGCAAAAGCATTAATCATCACATTAAAAGAAAAAGTGAAATACAGCCAATCACAGCCATTTTATATCACGTCATAAATAGGAGAAAGAGAATGAAATCAAAAGTTGTATAGATTTATAGGAACAGTTTCAGATGAAATTTTGGAGAGGAAAAGTGTGTAGAAGAAGCAGATAAAAGTTGAGAAAAGTAATATGCTTTATGCTAATGTTAATTAAATCAAAATAAACTTTCTTGTAGCAAAAATAAACATAATTAATAGCAATGTTTATGGCGATGGACTGACTGTATGCGGGCAACAATCAAAAATGGCTGCCAATAAAAACAAATCATAGGAAAAAATCAATGACAAGAGCATTGAAAGTGACTTTAACTAAAATTAAGGGATGGGGTTGGTTAATGTAATAATGCTAAATCATTAATAGAAGCACTTTTGTCCTTTTATATTTAATAAATTCAACTTTTGAGCATTTTTAAATAAATATATTATTTTAAATTTAAAGAGTATCTATCTCAACTCTTAAAGTATGTAGGTGGCTAAAAAAAGTATTAATTTTTTTCAAAATTTTAAAATCCCAAAAATGCGCCTTGCAACAAATGACAACTGTCAAGTTTTCAACTTTTGCCACAATAATTATTCTAATTAAAGAAATAACTATTAAAATTATCAAAAATATGAAGAACTACTACGTAAAGAGTTAAATGGGAAATAATTTCTAACATACCCAGCGTGAATTGGAGAGCGGGAAATGTCAATGTTGTCTGGCACATAATTTCCTGTAAACTGAGCATAGTTTTGTTGAATGTGTTGAGGAGATAACTGATCTTCCTCAACAGTGATTGGTGCTGTAATAAAAAAAAATGATGATTCAATCACAGCAATAATCTGTCAGAAGTATAACTGTTTTTAACTTCTGAAAAATTTAAATGACATGTACATACCCGACATTGATTCTTTCAAAAGTTGAGATTCAATCCTTTCGTCTCTGGTATAGTCGATGGGAAGTGAATCGTCACCGAGTGACTTCATTTCGTCCACGGTCAAATAGCGATACGACTGATCCCCAAACATGGTATCTTCCCCTACTAATAATGAAATAAAAAAGAAAAAGATGTGATATACTTATTTCAATACATATGCAAACACAAATTCGTTAATGTAAGTCAAGAAAAGACCAGGCCACAGGTGTGCAATTCCTTGACAAGCAACCGTAACATTGGCTTTCACGAATGAGCTCCTTAATTCCCTATTTTCAGTACCAATTTGTATGCTTTTTTACTTATCGAAGTTCTCAAAACAAACATAAACTGATGATAATCCACTTCACAAAATCAGCTTGTAATGGGATTAAGAATTAAAACTGCCTTGTCTAGAATGAATATTTATGGCACAATTTTGCTAAACAGCTCATTAAAAAACAAATTTAAAAAGAAATTTAACATCACACTAATTACGGCATGAGAAGTAGCTTAAAACTTTACTTGTATACTAAAAGCAACGAAAAATAAAACAGCAAATGCAGTTTAACTTGATTGGCAGCCAAATAATAGTAAGCTTCAGTAATTTTAAGGTGCAAGAGAAATATACCTCAAACAATAACAGTGTATTCGTGCAATATAAAATGACAGCCTATTTTTATAGAAGAATTGTAATTAGACAATTCATACACGTATATTGCATGACTCATGGGGAAAACTGATAAAGGTTCACTAAAATTCAAAATAGAAAAGCTATATGTATTTGCCATTTGGTGTGAAGGGTTCCCAAAAATTTAGATACCGGGTAGTGAAAGTGTTACTAGTTTTCAAACTTTACCATTTCATCAAGTTAAATTGAAAAAATAAAAACAAATGCAGGATCCGACTGAAACAGTATAATAGTATATGTTACATGTTGTATGTTAGTGAAATTAGCTTTGTAATTTGGCCATTGTTGGCTTTCATAGCCAATTTGATATGCAATTCCATTACCAAACTGCAGCAGTTAACTAGCTTGTGTTGAGGTTATAATACTGGTTCTATTCTGCTCGTTTCCTTTATCGCATCATATTCACTACGACAGAATTTATATTTAGCTAAGCTGTGTATGGCCTAAGCCTAGTTTGCCTCATGATACAGATTTGGGATTTCAAGGCATGGTAGAAAAAAAACCGACGTCAACATTATTAAGATCGAGATCATCGAGGTGAAAGGGTTATAATGACAGCATAGATGAATTACAAATCAGGTAGTGTTAGTAACAGTTAATAAGATATAAGGATGAAGAAATGGGAATTTGTAGAAGGGACAGCCAAGTGATTGAGACTTACGCGTAAGCAGCTTTTCGCCTTCATAATAAGGAAGATAGACGTGAGTTGCATGAGTGGGCTTTCCATAGATGGCTGAATCCATGTAATCGTCACCTGCGCATAATAATTTAAGGAGCCCCATTCAGCGACATTTAGATACCATGATGGCAGTGCCAGTAACAAATCACGGCTTCGATTCCGGGCCAAAATTGTATTTTTTTAAGTTAGGAGAAGTCAATATTTTTGAACCCCCAACACCTTTCTTTAAAAAAAAAAAAAAAGAAGAGGCCATTCCTAATTTGTCATGCAATTTTAATGGATTAATACTTATTGAAATAATTATGACATTGAACCTCGGCAGGTTCAATTAAGAGTGGTTAAAAACCGTAATTTAGTGGAATGGTTGAGGGCGCACCAGAACTTGTCAAAAAGAGAAAAAAATTCATGCAATCCACCCGTCACGCAAACTGTCAGCTTTAGCCATAACACCGGAAAATAAGCATGCAGTCGAAAAAGAGTCCAGCATACGGCCAAATAGTGCAAAACAACTAACAATGTATTAAATTTATATAATAGCCACTAAATCTTAATGCGGAAAAAAAACCAGTTTTACTACACGTATTATTTTGAAGCTGCACAGTTCATAGTAGAACCTGCTTCAAAAAATCTTATTAAAATTTGCCGTTTTCCTAGACAAAACACAGAATGCTGATCCTACTGCAAAACATTTCTCGGATATTTAGATTGAATTGGTATCACACAAGAATTTAAGAACCGTGGCCAGGTTACATACGGCAACAGCAACAATGGCTCAATGCCTTGATTGGCTGGGGTATGATAGATTATCATGAGGCATCGAAATTTTACTAATTCTTGATTGGGGATTACTAACAACTAATCAAACAATGTGTCTATAAAAATGGTATTGTATAAGGTTGCAATTGAATTCTGTCACATAATTTTCTATTATCGTTTCCTGTGTGCTTTCTTTTAAACTAAATGCATCAAACTTGAGAATAAAAACCCACTTTCAATAGCCACGTCTGCATAAACCCTATGAATTCTTCGTAGTGAAATGTAAAAATATTGAATAGAGGGGATTCAAGTTGTCAAGCAAGAAAAAAAAATGGAAGAAAACCATGCCAAGAACTGTTAATAACAACTCATATTAATTAAATCACTCCCAAAACCATGATTATAGTGGAATAGGTAAAGACAGTGAATTGATGAATGATAGCAAGTGTTAATCATGCAATGACATCAGAGATTAAGGTCAGTATCAATTAAATGCATCGTCCAGTGCAAGAAAGAGGCAGGTCGAGAGGTAGTTTATAAATCTATCGTTACATTACAGAGCTAAAATAAACAGCAGTTTTTGTCAGAGCTCAGACAAGGTTTGTAATGAAGTCCGAAGACCTATGTCATGATCGTTTTATTCCTGTTTTATGATATGTAGTCCTAGATTAAATATCAAATTTCCCACGATTCCCCATGGCCAAAACTTTATTTTTTTCTACTTACTATTTAAATTAACCATCATGATGACCATTAATTAGAGATTTAAAAAATTGCTCGGATAAAAAAAAATTAAATAAAAGAATTTTTAATTCTTCAGACAAAGCAGTTTAAATCAATTTCTTCCTGCCAGAAATCAAAAAAGAAAATGGTAGGACACTGTATCCAACAGATATCATGATGGTTAATTTCCTGATTAATAAGAAACTCTGGACTCATCTGTAGTTAAACAATAGTGTCAGCTTACCCCCTTCATCTTCCGAATCGCTCATGAATGTTTCCTGCATGGTTTCCGGTGCCACAACTTTGTACTTCTCCTCGGTTATCGTAGTAGTTGTTGTGGTAATGATGGTTTCGGTAACAACTTTAAGCGTTTCAACAACTGAGATGTAACCCAGACGTTGGGCAATGGACAATGCAGTTTGTCCTTGCTGTAAAATGCAACTGTTGTTTAGAGAAAACAGCAAAGCTCCGATTAAAGTTGTGGCAAGAGGAAAGCGTGCTCACATTTGTAACAGCATTCGGTGAAGCTCTATGTTCCAAGAGCAAGTTTATGATAACGGAATGGCCTTGCTGTGCCGCTTGATGCAGCGGCGTGTATCCCAACTAAAGGACAAAAAGTCAATTTAAAATTAAATCAAATTAAATATAAAACTACAAATCACAATATTTAAAGAGCAAAATATACTTACGCCAGTGACAGCATTGACGTCCACACCATGTTGAAGCAAAAATCGGACCATATTCATTTGTCCAAAATGACAAGCAACATGTAATGGGGTATACCCAGCCTATGAAGGAATTAAAAGTATTACATGCAAAATTATATGGCTGCACATAGGCCTACTTATAAAAAGCAAGTAGGCCTAAAATTACCTTTGTTTTCGGATCAATTTCGGCTCCGCTCTTAACCAAAATGGCCGCCACGTTAACTCTATCATCTTGCGCACAAAGATGTAAAGGAGTAAGTCCGTTCTTAAATAAAACGAATAGAGGAAGAGATAATCAATTTTCCAGTTAATTAAAATTAGTTAAATATTATGCCCTTTTCAATGTTAAACCCGGCTCTTAAAACTAAAATGCTATGCTAAAAAAGTATGGAATTATGAATGCAAGAGAACACTAGCTACCTTTGCTTTTGAATTGGGTATGGCATGATGTTCAAGCAGCAATGTGCTCATGTCAGTGTGTCCCTCCTGTGCTGCCAAGTGTAATGGTGTGAAGCCAGCCTATTTAATAAAATTTAATGAAATTATTTAGTTCATATTAGAAGAACTGGGAGAGCAGAGTAGCTGTGAAATAAATATGCAACTCGAGTGAGCAATGTCGCATGGACTACCTTTGATTCAGCGTTGGAATTTGCCCCATATTCCAGCAATGTAGTAGCAATGTCCATTTGATTTTTCTTAGCGGAAATGTGGAGTGGAGTGTAACCATTCTTAGCAGTGGCATGAGGAGATGCTCCTTTATCCAAAAGCAAGAGAGCCACATTTTGATGATCATAATGGGCAGCTACATGCAGTGGAGTAACGCCATTCTGAAAAGATAAAAGTAAATTAGCGACAACAAATATAATGTGCAATATTTTTCACAGTTTCTTAAGTTGCAAACTTTTTAAAACAAAAAAAAAATCTTGCAAAGTCTACTAAACAAACTGATTAACATAAACTCACCTTTCCTTGAGCATCAACTGGTGCATCTCTCTGGAGCAACAGTCGAGCAACTTTCATGTTTCCATATTTCGCAGCAAGATGCAGTGGGGTAAATCCTTTCTGCTTATCCAAAAACCGCAAATTATAGAGTGTAAAAAGGCATGGAATTTTTATACAGCAAAAAGAATAGGATAATGACCTTTGTGGTGGCAGTGAGTGCTGCACCATGTTCCAAAAGAACAGATGCAACATCATCCTGCTCCTCTTTTGATGCAATGTGTAATGCCGTATACATGTCCTTGGTGGTAGCGTCCACAGCGGCACCATGTTGCAAAAGAAGGGCGGCGATATCCGAATTTCCAAGGCGAGCGGCAATATGCAGAGGAGTTTGTTGTTCCTGCGGTTAAAAACCAACCAAAACTTCATTCAGTTTGCAAAAAATCTTCAGATTTATGACCAAGTAACAGGACATCGGCACATACGCGCGCTCTCGCATCCACGTGGGCTCCATTTCGCAATAAGATTCGAATGATGTCGATTTGATTAGCTCTTGCAGCCAAATGCAGTGGCGTTTCGCCACGAACAGTTGGGACGTCTGGATTACTTCCGTGTTGGATCAAATAAATGACTATATTCATACATCCCATGAACGAAGCAACGTGAAGCGGTGTTAATCCAGACTATTTGCGCAAATATCAGCAAGAAATTATCACAGCACATTCTAAATGCTCATTAAAGATGATGCAAAACAATTCAACAAAATAATAAGTACCTCTGTGGTGGCTTCGATGGAGGCACCATGTTTCAACAGAAGCTCCACTACCTTAATGCGATTCTTCTTGCAAGCAATGTGTAAAGGCGTGAATCCATTGAGTGCCCGAGAGTTGGGATCTGCTTTTCGGTCCAGGAGAAGTTTAGCCACTCTAACGTGTCCACAATGTGCGGCCACGTGCAGAGCAGTCAAATAGTCCATAGTAACGTCATCTACGGGAACTTTGTGATAAAGCAAGATGCGGGCGCTGTCAACATGATCGCCTTGAGCAGCCATATGCAATGGTGCCAATCCATTCTAGATAATTGAATAATTCAATGAGCAGTATGCTTTTAAATGTTTTCAAACTTCCCAAAAACGATTTTGTACCTTAGTTTTTGCAGTCATGCCAGCACCTTTTTCAAGGAGCAGATCAACCACCTGATCATGCCCGCTTCTTGCAGCACAATGCAAAGGTGTCAAACCATCCTAAAACGCAAAAATAATGGAGACATTTATTCGTGATGAAAGGTGATTAAATAATATAATTTAGTTTGAGGCGCTGCAACGTCTCCGAAGTTGCCCATTGTGAAGCGCTTTGAAAGAAACACCCGTAACATTTGGTAACAATCAATTGAGCCTACAACTAGTTTACAACATGCTATCTTTGGAAAGACATTAAAATTCCTTACAATAATTCCTTAATTAAATTTCCATTGAGATACTGTAATGCACGTACCCTTGTTTTGGCATCAATGCTTGCATTCTTTTCCGCCAGCAAGGAGACCATGTTTGTTTTCCCCCATTTTGAAGCAACGTGTAAAGGAGTAATATTATGCTATGTTTTGAAATAAAAAAAGCCATCAGTTTATTTATCCTCCAGACTGCAAATCTACTGAATGTGCTCTAACAAACAGTTCTCCAAAAACTTATATGCATGCTAATAAATACAAAATGCCATCATGCAGAATGTAATTACTTCAAGAGAAACAATAGATTCACTATGTTTTACCTTAGCTGTATAGTTGACATCCGCACCCCTTTGAAGCAGCAAATTGGCAATGCTTTCATTGCCATAATGAGCAGCAATGTGCAATGGTGTAAACCCGCTCTAAAATTAATTAGAAATAAGCAATTAGCTAGGTCAACCAAAAATTATCCTTGAATGCTAGAGGCACCATTAAATGCATAAAAAAATACTGTTTATTTATTTTTCTACATTCTGAAGCCTTTCAATGTATCATCAGCCCTCCCAATCTAATGTGTCAATATACATAAACTGTTAATATTAACTTCAATAACATGTCTAGCTATCTTCTACATACCACACACAAAGGATATAACCCCCAATCAAGAATAAGAGGATCCATAATGATGTCTATGCAGTAATCTCCTCACAAAATCACAAAATGGATATTTTTTCTAATAAAATATTTCTCCACCAATTAAAGCTCTTTCTAAATATACAGCATTTGCTTATCCAAACCAATGTTGTCAGAATGTTTAAAACAAATTAAGTTTTATAATATGTAAATGCTAAGGTCACAAAATGGCCAGGGTCAAAGATGATGCAAAATGCAAATTTCTATTGAAAGCATTGTGGGATTTTTGGTCATGTGACAAACAAAGACCGTCTGTAATTACATTTTAATTAAGGAAATTTTTTCTCAAATTGCCATTTTCATTTGGACCACCAACGAGTTTGCATCCATGAATCATGGCAGAGTGCCACAGTCCGGATAAGTTAAAGATATTTTCATAATTATGTACATGTGTATTATGTTTGTGCAATGTATTGGTATTATTTTTTTTTACCTGTATTAACAATTTTTTAAGAATATTTTCAGGTACTGGATATAGACAAGTATACTACACAAGGATGCAGACAAGCATACTACACAAGGATACAGACAAGATTGTTACATCATTCTTGGAAAAACATTTTTCTTAATGTTGATTATATAATTTCTGTGTGATATATGAGTCATACTATACTTAGTGGATGTATGTTTATAAATCAGCTTCTGATCTTCAATGGGTAAACTAAAGCTGATGGCCAAGAGCCAATATTTCGGTAACTCGTGAAAATGAGCCCAATAATACGGGACTTAAATGTTATAAAATAAATGTAAGGTACCTTAGCGCGCGAAGCCAAAAAGGCTAAATGCTATACCGGTATATGCATATACGTACTACTAACGCAACTTTGTAAATGTAGATTGTGTAGGTTGAATCATGTTGTTAAGAATGCATAATGTATTCCATTACTAGGCCTACCAATATTGTACGGGTAGGCCTAGGCCTACTGTGAAATAATTTTTTAGGATATATCTAGAGTGGAACATCCATCGTTGAAGCTACAATCGTCTGTGAAAATTCCTGCATGCTAATACGTCAAATGGGGTATTTGTCAATAAAATGTATGCATTTTATATAATTTCTATTCTTTTCCCTTTTTTTGAGATAGGGCTTATATTCTAGCCTGCCATGGGAACAGGGTGGCCAGCACAGCCAGAAAGTCTTCGGTGCGACCACGAGACTATTCGACCTCATCAGTGCGCTATGTTGCATCTCTGCAAGTACGAGTACTACCAGGGAGTACTACTTTCATCGGGCCATCGTCAATAATGAAGCACGACTAACAACGAAGATCTGCCATGGAATGCCAGTGATCGATGGCCTGAAGTCCGCAAACAACGAGTTAACGTCCAATATCGGTCATCAAGGAAGGAGGAAGTGCCACATCGATAATTCGTAATCCTCGATGTATTGCCATAAGACTTAAAAATGAAAGAAGCAAGTAAGAAGAATACGCGTCATCGAGTGACCAGCATCCATCATCTTTGTGCAGCAACCAAGTATCCTGCGTGGAATACAGGACACAAGCAACGCCAGCGTATTCATCGAGGGATACCAAAAACCCATTGACTTGCATCTTGAAGATGGCCGTCAAGATATTTGGCCGAAGAAATGCGAGATGCTGGAGGACGACCAGCTGCCATCGGCGACGCAACTGCGCGATTGCATGCATGTGGGTGAGGGAGGTGGTGGTGGCAGCAGCGGCAGCGGCAGCGGCGCATTTTTGCGAGCAGGGAGCAGGAGCGCACAACGAAGGGAGTACGGACTTCAGCAGCTTGGATAGGAACATAGTCATTCCGTGGAATAAGTATAGAGATACTTTTATGTTAAATATGCGAGGAAATATAATTTTAGGTCATTAATTTTAATTACTGTATGATTTTTCTTCCCCTTAGCATGTCATTCGGCCATGGCCAGGGCATCCGATGTGCTTTTACTGACTGGTAATTGCTACAGACGAAGATTTATTCCACCTCAACAGTAATTATTAGAATATAAGGCTTTTTACATTTTCACTGCATCGTGCAGCAGTTAAGAATTGAAATTCTTTAGCATCATTCTTCATTTTTTGCTTTTTTTATTTTAGAAGGTCTGCAAGCAACTTCCAATGGTAGCAGCAAGTTCGTGTTCAGCCCGTGCGACAACCAATGGCGACGCATCCACAGTGTGGCTTAAGTATCGGGTATTCAAATCATTTAAACAACACTATTAATTTTTTCGCTTTTCTTTTTTTTTTCTTTAACCAAATAGTTGCAGTCGAGAAAAGTCAGATCATGATCCAGAGTCGTCCACGTACCATGGCTGCATGCTTCACAAATAACTCCCAAATTGTGCACACTTAATGTCATGTCTTAAAATGTTTTTAATCGTTTCTAGAACTAACATCGTCGCACGTATTTAATTATACGTGCGGCCCTCTTCCTTGGTGCAGCATCTATTATTTAATAGGCACTGAGGAAGAGGCCTCTCCGATGGACTGCCACCTTGGTGAGGTGGAGAGGCCTTGCAAGCAACTAATTACATTGGAGTAAAATAGGCTTGAGCTAAGAGCAGTCCAGCAAAGGCATTGCGTCATGGGTTTCTAATTTGACCTTTGAACCCATTCCAACTTCACAAGCATCATGGGTTTCTAATTTGACCTTGAACCCATTTCAACTTCGCCCCCCTCCAAAACCCTTTCATTATCATTAAGTGATGCATTGTGGGTAATGAAATTGGCGGACAATTAAGATTAAAGATCGATTGCCATTCAAAAGACCTTGAAGTCATTATGCAAGAACTCACACGGCAATGAGCTGGTTGCATTAAGCAAGCAATAATAAATGGCAGACGATAAATTGTAATAAATTTGCATACATGACTACCCTAGTATAAAAAACAAATCATGCTAAAGGTAGGCAGTGATCAGAATGAATAGTTAAATATCATTTAACACTTTTCGTTTGTGAAATTTTCTGTATATCCCCAATTACAGGTTTAGAACATTTAATTTTTTTTTAAACCAGTTGAGCACAGGCCTGCATGAGCAAAATTGTGCTCAACTGGTTCCAAAAATCTAAAGGGTTTGCATTACCCAAAACGCCAATTTGCAAAACTTGTGTAATTGTAAATCATGATTTTAAGTTCTTAATCAAGATTAGTTAATCACACTCATTCAGATAAAGAAATGTGTGATGCGTTAAATAATATTATTAAGGAACTTGCAGAAAGAATGCATTTAAGAAATTATAATTTATAAATAATGAACAAAGTAGGGCCCCTACCGGGTATAGGAAACATACAAATTGCCAAACTTAGTATAGGATAATATTTAAAAAAAATTTTTCCCCTAGAAATTGTCTCTGTCTAAACTAATCAAATTTTAGCATAAAATAAACTATTTGGAATTGTCAACGATGCCAGAAGAGAATAGAAGAAAGTGGTCCCCAGGCAGAAATTCTAACCATAAATATAATATTATATATTACATTTTTTCCCCCAGATTTTTGGGCATAGTTTATTTAAGTTTCAATATTCTTTCGATACTATTCTTAATATTCTTTCGATACTATTCTTAATATTCTTTCGATACTATTCTTAATATTCTTTCGATACTATTCTTAATATTCTTTCGATACTATTCTTAATATTCTTTCGATACTATTCTTAATATTCTTTCGATACTATTCTTAATATTCTTTCGATACTATTCTTAATATTCTTTCGATACTATTCTTAATATTCT
>JAQIXP010002732.1:0-14459 GCA_034700285.1 Proteroiulus fuscus
TTATGATATTGGTCATCCTACATATGCTTGCTAGGTTGGATGGACCTCCTTAATGGCGGCCGTCAAAGATGGTGGCGTCCATGAAAACCCCAGTGGATTAGTCTATAGCAGAAATTGCCGGATGTCCAATGTAAAAAACTTGGACCAAGGTGCATTTCTGCTGAGGTCAGACTTAAGTTCCACAAATGGGCTTCCATGACTTAAACTTCCCTGAATCAATGCAAATTTCCCTGACATTTCTTGACCAACGTAACTTTTTCCTAACAGTTTTATGTACAAGTATTGCAACCTGTTAAGTGTAAATTTTAAATGGGCAAGTCTTTGCACATGTTCAAAACAAAATGGCAGAACCCATTTGAAACAAGATGACAAATCCATTAAAAAGAAAATAGCAGACCCATTAAAAAGAAAATGGCAGAACCCATTAAAACAAAATGGTAGAACCCATTAGAAACAAAATGGTAAAACCCATTCAAGAAAATGGCAGAATCCATTAGAAACAAAATGGCAGAACCCATTAAAAACAAAATGGTCTAACCCATAGAAACAAAATGGCAGATCCTATTAAAACAAAATGGTCTAACCCATAGAAAGAAAATGGCAGAACCTATTAAAACATTATGGCATAACCCATTAGAAACAAAATGGCAGAACCCATTAAAAAAAATGGCAGAACTTATTAATACAAAATGGTCTAACCCATAGAAACAAAATGGCAGAACCTATTAAAAAAAATTGGTCTAACCCATAGAAACAAAATGGCAGAACCCATTAGAAACAAAATGGTAGAACCCATTAGAAACAAAATGGCAGAACCCATTAAAAACAAAATGGTAGAAACCATTAGAAATAAATGGCCAAACCCATTAAAAGCAAAATGGCAGTACCCATTAAAACAAAATGGCAGAACATATTTAAAGAAAATGGTAGAATCCATTAAAACAAAATGGCAGAACATATTAAAAAAAACTAATGGCAGAACCCATTAAAAAAACTGAAGGCAGAACCCATTAAAACAAAATGGCAGAACATATTAAAAAAAACTAATGGCAGAACCCATTAAAAAAACTAAAGGCAGAACCCATTAGAAACAAAATGGCAGAATCCATTTAAAGCAAGGTGGCAGAACCCATTAAAAAGAAATGGCAGAACTCATTAAAAAGTACTCAAAAAAGGTCCTGGAACTTAATTTTGCTTTGAACTAAATAAAAAATTTGATGGGATGGACCAATGGGCTTTACTTGGAGTATAAACCTGAGCTGTTAATTATATGATAAGAGGGCATAAAACCAAAATAGGGTTTTTGGCCTTATTATTATTATTATGATTATGACATTTGCCTCAATCTGGGCAAGCACAAGGTAATGGGTGACCATTACCTTTCCTGCAGTGTTGACCAACCATTAATAAGCTATCTAAATCATCACCTTATATACTCTATACTTGCTACAAGAGAGGGTTTTAAGAGCAATAAGCCTTAAGTAATATTGATTCAACAGTTAATCGCTTTGCTTTTCATCTAATGGCACCACTGCTACAGAAATTAATGATATAAAGAGAGAGAGAGACTTAAGACTCTACTTCTAGCCTTACAACTTATATCACTGACTTATTGCTGGAAGACTTGGCTTTTTAGCATTATGGGAAGGGTATAGAAATGAATGCCTTAAAGGTGGACTGACTACTAAGCATAGGAAAGTACTTTATGGAAGTGCCTCTTTGTGGTTTGAGCGTCCTGTGACGTCACAAGGAGGTGCTGTGATTGTGTGTATACATGAGGTACTATTAATAATTAATTATAGTCTTTTATTTGAAAGTTTTAAAGGGAATGTGCTAAACTAACGAATGGTACTATTCGCTACTTGTAACTTTTAGGGATGTTACCTTGTTGGATATTCGCTACTGTTCACTTCTGTAACTAAAATTATTGGTTAAAGTAATTTCTGTAATTTTAGGTCAATTAGGGACACTTCCAGGATCACAATGGTTCACTTGTCTCATATTTGACAAATTTGCTCATTCGCTACTTCTGAATTAAGCCTTGAAATCTTCTGTTAAGACCTTCAGTTCTAGAATTCAGTCCTAAGCAGGGTCTAGCAATTCAATAGATGATATATTTTAGAAATATTATAGAATTCAAATAAAAGTAGCGAATGTGACAGTATTGTTACAAAAATTCATAGCTGGAAACATTTTGAAAAGGTAAACTAACGAATGGTACCATTCGCTACTTGTAACTTTTAGGGATAATACCTTGTTGGATATTCGCTACTGTTCACTTCTGTAACTAAAATTATTGGTTAAAGTAATTTCTGTAAGTTTAGGTCAATTAGGGACACTTTCAGGATCACAATGGTTCACTTATCTCATTTTTGACAAATTAGCTCATTCGCTACTTCTGAATTAGGCCGTGAAATCTCCTGTTAAGACCTTCCTCAGTTCTAAGCCGGATCTAACAATTCAATAGATATATTTTAAAAAAGAGCTTTATTTTGGTGAGAAGTGCTAATTTTTACAGGAATTATCCATATTTTTACAAAATTAAGTGGTGCCATCTACTGATTAACTTCATTACTACTTTTCCAATTTATCTACCGTCTTGGAAGTCGACACACGTGACTATTCCATTAAGATAAGATGATTGCATGCATAAACACTCAGCGGTTTTATTTGCAAAAGTTGCCACTAGATGGCGCCAGTCCATGTCAGTTGATAAAGCAAAATGGCACCATCCATGCATTTTAGAAAAGTTATGATTTCTTAATGATGGTAAGTCCGATTAAGATAATTTTTTTTGATATGCTCAGCAGTTGTTTATCTTTACTTTCAAAATAACTTGTTACAAAGTGAAACTTTTTCCATTAAATCAAGTAACACATAAAATGTTTTTAGATTACGCAATACGTGTTCTGGTTTAAGTGTATATGTATACATCCGCCTTTTTATGCCTAAAAACATAAAAATAAAACAAAAGTTTTTGCTGAGTTTGTGTATTCTCAAATGATGAGCTCATATATTCATTCCAAGGGACCAACCCACTTTCAAAAAAAATCTCCAATAATAAAACTTTTCTCATTTTCTTTTCGGGTGTATACTATATAATGTATACAGTATACATGTATATAATCTTCTCACGTATTATATATATATATACAGAATCTGTTCATGAGTATATAATGTATACATATCTTATATAACATGTATACAAAATGGCTTCCTCAAAAGTTGATAAATTTCTCCTGAAACAATTTGAAATTTTGCAGTTGTGTATTTTATGCACAAACCTGACCTGCAGGTCCATTTCATTTGCACTTTTCTTATAAAAATGGATATTGGAGGAAATATGGAAAAATGTCTTATTTTTGCATTTTATTTGGTTTTTATTTCACTTGGGATTTGCTTTTGTTTTCTGATGGATTTTTTGATATTTATTTTTATTTTATTTTTTTGGATTCAATTTTGGAAAATGGGAAATGGCTAAATTGCAAATGTGATTCTGGCACCTTGTATGGGTCGCTTGACCTCATGGGTTGAAAGGTTCTTGAGAGGTCAAAGGGGACCTTGAACAGGGTTTACTCTGACCTGGAATTGTCAGTAGTGAAAGTCAGGAAAAATCTTATTTGGCAAAGTCAGGGAAATTTAATAATTTTGTGATTTTTGATTGTCATTTGTTGCAAGGAACAAGGTTAAATCTTTTAAACAAATGCTAGTGATTTATAATGAATGGAATGGTCAGGAAACATTTTTCATTTTGGTCTGGAAGAGTCAGAAGAAACTTTTTATTAGAGGAAGGTCAAGGAAAAGGTATTTGTTAGGGAAAGCTAGGTCAGGGCAATGTCATAAAAAAATTTTCTTAGGGAAACGTCTGGGGCACAAATCTTTCTTATGTAAAAATCGGTAAAAACTGTTTTCCTTTAGGGAAATGTCTGGAGAAAATGTCAGTTTTCAGAGAAAATTTTTTTCTCAAGGACTGGTCAATAAAACTTTTTCTCAAAAAGGTCAGGGAATTTTTTCTCGGTGAAAAATCAGGGAAATGTCAATGAAAACTTTTTCTAAAAGAAAAATTTTACTCAAGGAAAGGATAACGGTTATTAAGGAACATTTAGGGGAAATTTTAGCTAATGGAATGGACAGGGAAAATTTTTTCTCATGAAAGGGACAGGGATACCTTTTCATTTAAAAGACAGGGAAACTTTTTCAGAAAACATGAAAAGAGCATAGAAAACGTTTTTTCATGAAAAGGACAAGGTAGGAAAACATATTGAAAATAATAGGGAAAGCTTTTTCTGGAAAACATGAAAAGGACAGGAAAAAGTTTTTCTAATGAAAAAGTACAATGCTAGTTATTCATGGAAAAGGCATGGAAACTTTAAAAAAAACATGAAAAGAGGTTTGAAAATGTTTTTTCATGAAAAGGACAAGGGAGACATGGAATATACATGTTGTATATTTAGGGAACGTATTTTCTGGAAAACATTAAAAGGACAGGAAAAGTTTTTCTCATGAAAATTACAATGCAAGTTGTTCATGGAAAAGACAGGGAAAGCTATTTTAGAAAACATGAAAAGATCATAGAAAACGTTTTTTTTTCATGAAAAAGACTGGGAAAAACTTATGGAAAATGATATAGGAAGCTTTTTTCATGATTAGGAATGGGGAAACGTCTTATGGAAAGGACAGGGAAGACTTTTTCTTAGGGAAAATATCTGTTACAGTGAAAGGGCAGGATTTTTTTTTTTTTTTTACAATTAATTTACAGGGAAAACACTTTTTTCTTTAGGAAAGCTCAGGGAAAATTCTCTTCTAAGGAAACTATCTCAATAAAAAGTTATTGTTGCCATTGTAAATCGTGCCAACAAAAACTGTTTCACAGAACTGTCACTCCGCAGCAAGTGGCGCCACCATAAATAGGACATGAAATCAGGATATACAACTTTTACTTTTCAATGTTTGACATTTATTTAGTTAAAACAAGAAGCCCTTAACAAGCTGTGCAACATTCCTTATCACCATAAAAGCAGAATTTATTTAATTTGGCTTCTAAATGAGTAATCAATAGCAGCCAAGTTAAGCTGCTACCAGGCATTTTGAGCCATTTCAAATGAACTTCCGTATCAATCAAAGCAGGTAATTATCATTATTTTTCACCAATTTATAAAGGGATCAATGTCCCTGGACAATTTTCAAATGATTCAGAAGGGACCAACAGTATGTTAAAATTAAGCAGAAAATACACTTGACTATCGATGTGGAAATATCATGGAAAAAACAATTAAAATTTGTTAACATCTTCATTGCATGCAACAGGACTTAATGGCTTAACAAGCTTGCAATGAAAATTATTATGGCAATTGAGATTATTTTGAAAGGCAGGGTTTGGTGACTCTTTTGCTTTCGAGCTAATTAATAAAGCTGCAAATTATTTGGGTAGTCCAGCCATAACAAATAAACAAAAGAAAATAATGAATGCTTGAAACAATAGATTGGGGGGTTTGGAGAGATAGGTTAATTGCTTTCAAGTTGTGATAATGTTTTGGTTAAATGGACTGGTTATCTATTTACTCGAGCTGGACTGGATTGAGTGTTTGTTTTGTTTTGCTTACCAGGTGGGGGTGAATTTTGATAATGGTTAGGCATTTGTAGCATTTGTTAACATTTTTAGAAACATTGATCAATATTTTTAGAAGTGTTTGTCAATGTTTTTAGAAGTGTTTGTTAATGTTTTTAGAAACTATTTGTCAACATTTCTGGAAACATTGGTAAACATTTTAAGAAGCATTTGTCAACATTTTTAGAAACATTGGTCAACATTTTTTAGAAACATTGGTCGACATTTTTTAAAACTTTATAAGCATTTTTAGAAACACTTGTTAACATTTTTAAAAACACTCGTTAACATTTTTAGAAACACTTAATTGTTAACATTTTTTAGAAACACTCGTTATCTATCATTTTTAAAAACACTCATTAACATTTTTAGAGACACTTGTTAACATTTTTAGAAACATGTGCCATCACTTTGGAATCATTGGTCAACATTTTTAGAAGTTTGTCAACGATTATAGAAACATTGGTCAAAATGTTCGAATCATTTGTCAACAAAACATTATTGGAAATATTTGTTAAAACTTTTAACAACATTTGTCCACTGATTTAGAAACATTGGTCAGCATTTCTGAAACATTTGCCAACATTTTGGGACAAATTTGAAAATACATTTGGAAACATTTGTCAACAATTTTAGAACGTTTGTCAACATTGTTAGAAACATTTATCAACATTTTTCGAAACATTTGTCAACATTTTTAGAAACATTTATCAACATTTGTCAACATTAAATCAACATTAAATATACATTTCATAAACATTTGTCAACATTTCATACACATTTGTCAACATTTCATAAACATTTGTCGACAATTTATAAACATTTGCCAACATTTTATAAACATTGTGGGACATTTCATAAGCATTAATTTGTCAACAAAATCTATCGACAGCAGTTTAAAACAAATTATAAAATTGCATTTTTCTTAAATGTTCTGTCTAAACATGCATTAGGCGCATTTCCCATGATAATTGTTTATTTACAGAATTGGCAATACTGAAAATACAGCTACTGTATATCTATTTTTAAATATCATAACATATATTTATTTTGGTATATTTATCAATATTTTCATGTTATATTTCTCGAGTGATTTTGCATTTAAAATATTACATATTGTTCAGGAAAAACATACAAAAAATACAACCTGTTCCCCTTTATACATCATCCTGGAACTTAAGCCATATGCACTCATGTGAAAACAATATTTCACTGTTGCAAACCATTAGACAAATTAGAATGCTAATTCCTAGCAGCTATAATGCAAATTGCCCTGTGTTGTCTTTCAGCATTTTCAACAATGTTTTTGCCTTTTTCTTATATAATGAAATTGACGAAGGAAGAATTTCTGTAAAAATGGTGCTGGTTTTATGAGCTAATAACACATGCATAGGCCTACGGGCGAATATTCCAAGAATATATACAACATTACTTGAAATTATACCAATATATATATTTTCTGTACCAATTTAACCCTAACCAAGTAGATAAGTTCATATCATGTGATATTTATGTTGGCAATTTAGTTTCGCTTCTCATTTTTTTTTACAAGGCTTCCGTACACGACTCCCACGTATAATAGGAAACTAATTAAGTCCCTATACTTAACCCATTTTTAGATTGGACTGGTGGATTATACGATATTTTGGTGGGAATTAATGTTCAGATTATATTGGACTAATTTATTTAATAGCTGCAACTTCTTTTGTCATAAAACTTAGTATTTTAGTGTGGAAATTGCTGTTTTTTTTAAGTAATTGGGAATTATGTTGTCTTTTGTTGGTTTTCTTCAAATTGTGTGTTAAATCTGTTGTTCATTCATTGGTAGAATTTGCAGTAGCATCTTATTTTTAGCAGAGAAAAATCTCAGAAAGTTTCCGCCATATTGGAATTTGCATTGTTAAATTGGAATTTTGTTATAAAATATGAGCGTATATAGTTTTTGTGTGGATTTTTGCATAGAAAGAAAATGAAGCAAAAATTGAATGATTCGAAGGGTGACACTTTTCTGCATTACTAACAGGTGGCGCTAAAACTTCTGAGATCTGGTCATATGAATCATAAAACTAGTGTTTTTTTCAAGTACCGGGTAATTGGAATTATGCTGTCTTTTGGTTGCTTTTAATATAACTGTGTGTTAAATCCGTTGTTCATTCATTGGTAGAATTTGCAGTAGCATCCATTTTTATCTCTAAAAGCTGTAAAAATAATCTCAGAAATTTTCCGCCATATTGAAATTTGCATTGTAAAAACTGGAATTTTGTTATAAAATATATAGTTTTTGTGTGGATTTTTGCATGGAAGGAAACTGAAGCCAAAATTGAATGATTTCAATGGTGAAGATTTTCTGCATTACTAACAGATGGCGCTAAAATGTCTGAGATCTGGTCATATGAATCATAAAATTAGTGTTTCAATGTGGAAATTGCTGTTTTTTAAGTACCGGAATTGGAATTATGCTGTCTTTTGGTAGCTTTTCTTATAACTGTGTGTTAAATCCGTTGTTCATTCATTGGTAGAATTTGCAGTGGTGGCATCCATTTTTATCTCCAAAAGCTGAAAAAAAAATCTCGGAAAGTTTCCGCCATATTGGAATTTGCATTGTAAAAACTGGAATTTGTTTTAAAATATTTTGTGTGTGGATTTTTGCATGGTAAGAAACTGAAGCCAAAATTAAATGGTCCCAAGGGTGACACTTTTCTTCCATTACTAACAGATGGCGCTAAAATTTCTGAGATTTAACAATTCAGGTATTTCATATGGATCATAAAACTGTAAAAATTGTTTTAAGTATTTGGAATTTTGTCTTTTGTTTACTTTTCTTTAAACTGGGTTTTAAATCCTTAGTTTATTCATTGGCAGTAACATCCATTTTTATCTCCAAAAAGCTGTAATAAAAAATCTCAGAAAATTTCCGCCATATTGAAATTACCAGAGTAAGAACTGGACTTTTTTTTAAATATTTTTTAATTTTTTATTTTTTTTATGGATTTTTGCATTGAAGGAAAATGAAGCGGAAGTTGAATTATTCCAATGATTCCGTTACTAACAGATGGCGCTGAAATTTCTAAGATTTTACGATTTGGATATTTCTGAGATCTGGTCATGTGGATCATAAAACTGTGAAAATTGTTTTAAGTATTGTTTGCTTTTCTTAAAACTGTGTGTTAAATCCGTTGTTCAATCATTGATAGTGGCATCCATTTTTATCTCCAAAAGCGCCACCAAGTGTGTTCTATAAAAAATATCTCAGAAAATTTTCTCCATATTGGAATTTGCATTGTAAAAATTGGAATTTGTTATGAAATATATGGTTTTTCTATGGATTATTGAGTAGAAGGAAAATGAAGCCAAAATTGAATGATTCCAATGGTGGCACTTTTCTCACATTACTAACAGATGGCGCTAATACTTTCTGAGATTTTATGATTTAGGTATTTCTGAGATCTGGTAATGTTTATGGCGCAGCCCACGTTTCACATGAGGTTGTGGTTTCTCATTACTTGTGAGGAATAGTAATTCGATTTATAAAGTAGCCATTTTTGCAGATATTAGTGGCGCCACCAGCTGAGTAAATTTAGTAACTATCCCCGTCAGCTTTTCCGTAAATAATGTAATGGTGTCGACCTTTGTACGATGTAACATAAGTATTCCATGGAGAAAAAGTGAAGCTAATTAATAAACAATTTTAATGGTTTTTGAAAGTTAGCAAATGTCACTACTAGATGGCGCCAGTCATATCCACATAACATTGTAGACTTATGGTCAAATGTCGCCGCTTTGCTAGGCCTATTACTTTCAAATGGGAATGAGTATGAGATATAATCGCATTGAATTGTCTAATTGGCCCTTAATTTTGGCTGCAACGTTTAAATTTCTTTAATTTTCTGTAACAATTTCCGCAGTCTGCAATTAGTCGGATTACCTGCATTCTTGATTGCTGGATTAAGAAACCTCAAGGCGTAAGCCATCTTTGTTAATGGCTCATTTGCACTTAAGATCTACTCAATTAGGCTGGGTTTTTTTTTCTAATTTTGCCTTAATTCTTGCCACTGAATTGCACCACGGAAATAAAGGGCGGGAGTGGAATCCGCGGTATAATGGAACAAAGGGTGCTATTTATTTAGCTGAACTTGTGGTTGTGGAAGATTAAAACTGTACGGAAGCCTCTTGTTAAGACCTTTAAATTGTGACTAATTGCTTTGAGATTGTAAATGCATAAAAATGCATTGGTTTGGAATAATGGATTTGGTTGAAATATGGGTCAGGGAAAGTCAAGGAAAATGATTGTTGACATTGAGGATTTTTTACATTGGAAGTCATGGAAAATGAATTGCCATTAATAGTCAGGGGAAGTGAGTTGTCA
Source organism: Proteroiulus fuscus (assembly GCA_034700285.1). Lineage (NCBI taxonomy): Eukaryota > Metazoa > Arthropoda > Diplopoda > Julida > Blaniulidae > Proteroiulus > Proteroiulus fuscus. The sequence continues at coordinate 9,975 of JAQIXP010002732.1, forward strand.
TTAAAAGTCAAGGAAAATGAATTTTATTTCATTGAAAGTCAGGGAAAATAAATTTATTTTTCATTAAAAGTCAGGGAAAATGAATTTATTTTTCATTAAAAGTCAGGGAAAATGAGTTTTGATATTAAAAATCAGGGAAAGTAAATTTTGTCATTGAAAGTCGGGAAAGGAGTTTTTTCCAATAAAAATCAGGAAAAATAAATTTTGTCATTGGAAGCCTGGGAAAATGATTGTTATCAGTGAAAGTCAAGGAAAAGGATTTTTAATTTGTTATTGAAAATTTGGAAACATGAAGTTTTTTCATTAAAATTCAGGAAAAATAAATTTCGTCTTTAAAAGTCAGAGAAAGTGAATGTGTCATTGAAAGTCAGGGAAAATGAATTTTGTTCTTGAACGTCAGGGCAAGGGAATTTCGTAATTGAAAATCAGGGAATATGTAGTTTTTGCATTGAAAGTCAGGGGAAATAAATGTTGTCAATAGAAGTCTGGGAAAATGAATTTTACTATTGAAAGTCAGGGAAAAGGATTGTTGTCATTGATGGTGAGAGAAATTTCAATTTTACCATTGAAAGTCAAGGGAAAAGGAAGTTTGTCACTGATTAGTCAGGGAACTTGAATTGTCATTGAATGTCTGTGAAAATGAATTTTGTCATTGAAAGTCAGGGAAAATGATAATTGGCATTGAAAGTGTCTGTGTAAACGAGTTTTGTCATTAAAAATCAGGGAATATTAAGATTTTTTCATTGAAAGTTTAGGGAAAATGGATTGTAACTGTTGATAGTCAAGGAAAATGAATTTTGTCATTGAAAGTCAGCGAAGAAGGATTTTATTATTGAAAGTCAAGGAAAATAGATTTGTTTTTGAAAGTCAGGGAAAATGAATTTTGTCATTGAAAGTCAAGAGAAATAAGTTTTGTTAGTGAAAATTTGGGAATATTAAGTGTTTTTATTAAAATTCATGGAAAATGTATTTCGTCTTTAAAAGTCAGAGAGAATTAATATTGTCATTGAAAGTCAGGGAAAATGAATCTTGTTCTTGAAAGTCAGGGCAAGTGAATTTTGTCATTGAAAAACTGGGAATATGGAGTAATTTCGATGAAAGTCAGGGAAAATAGTTTGTCAATATAAGCCTGAAAAATTGAATTTTACCAATGAAAGTCATGGAAAAGGATTGTTGTCATTGATATTTAGGGAAATTTAATTTTGGCATTGAAAGTCAAGGGAAAGTGACGTTTGTCACTGATTAGTCAGGGAACTTGAATTGTGTCATTGAAAGTCAGGGGAAATGAAGTTTTCATTGAAAGTCAGGGAAAGGGAATTTGTCATTGAAAGTCAGGCAAAGTGAAGTTTTCATTAAAAGTCAGGGAAAGGGAATTTGTAATTGAAAGTCGAGCAAAATGAATGTTGTCATTGAAAGTCAGGGAAAGGGAATTTTTCATTGCAAGTCAGGGAAAGGGAATTTATCATTGAAAGTCAGGGAAAGGGAATTTGTCACTGAAAGCCAGGTTAAGGAAATTTGTCATTGAAAGCCAGGGTAAGGGAATTTGTCATTGAAAGGCAGGGAAATTGAATTTGTCATTGAAAGGCAGGAAAAGGGAATTTGTCATTAAAAGTCAGGGAATTGGAATTTGTCATTGAAAGTCAGGGAAAGGGAATTTGTCATTGAAAGTCAGGGAAAGAAAATGTGTCATTGAAGGTCAGGGAATATAGATTTCTTGATTTTGAAAGTCAGGACAAATTAATTTGTTATTTTAATTCAGGAAAAATAAATTTATCATGAAAATCATTAAAAACTAGGGAAAAGTCAGGGAAAATTCTCATCTGGAAAACTACCAAACTGCAGGGAAAGTCAGGAAAGCCCACTTTTCGTACAGAATTTTACTGTAGAAATGGAAAATTTTTCTATTTGCCGTATATGATATTTGCTCATTTCAGAGAAAAATTTCTCGTAGACAATTTTTTTAAAAACAAAATTATAACTTTAAGGAAATCCTTAAATTTTCTTGATAAGGTAAATCTTATTTAAAAGTAAAGATTTGCATGAATATGCATTTGGCCTACTTAATGTTTCGTATATTTCGAGAAAAAAGCCAGTATTTTCAACATTTTTCTTTGTGCTTTTTTTCCTGCAATCTAATATTGCTTTATTCAGCATGAAATTCAAGTCTTTTACTATATTTGAAAGCCTTGAAAGTAATTAAGTTACTCAAGGAAGCAGAAATCCTGAATGCCCTAGTCCCTATAAGTAAGCCCTGTATAGTAGCTTCCGGTAGATGAAGGATACGAGGAACCTTCTCCCCCCTCATCCCCCCACACGGATTTAGGGAGGGTTCTATGAGGTTCTATCAGATCCCTTGATCTAGATCCTGACTTTATTTCATAACCAAATATGAAATTTTGTTAAGAAATGTATGGATTTTTTCTATTTTAAGTTTATTGCTGAAACTTGCAAGCTGTGTACATGGTGTCAACCATGTCACATGAAGTCATACATACATTTATTCAAAGAAAGTCATACAAAGTCACGCATTTCATCATAAATAGTCATAAGTCTTTTATTTAATAAAAATAGTTATAATAAAGTTTTATTTAATCAAAATAGTCCTAAGTGGTCTTATTTAATCAGAAATAGTCATAAAAAGTATTATCAGAGTTTTATTTAATTAACATAGTTAGAAGTGGTATTATTTAATCAAAAATAGTCATAAAACGTCTTATTTAATCAAAAATAGTACATGAAAAACTTTACTTTAATCAGAAAAGTCATACAGTTTTATTTAATCAAAATAGTCCAAAGTGGTTATATTTAAGCAAAAATAGTCATAAAAAGTTTTATCAAAAATATTCATGAAAAGGTTTATCAAAAATATTCATGAAAATTCTTTAATCAAATAAAGTCATACAGTTTTATTTAATCAAAATAGTCCAAAGTGGTGTTATTTAATCAAAAATAGTCATAATAATTTGTTGTTTATATAAAAACGATGTAAACAAACTTTTGCTTAATCAAAAATATAAGTCTTATGTAATCGAAAATATTCATAAAATGTATTTAATTGAATAAAAAGATATTGTAGTCCTAAGTGGTCTAATTTAATCAAAAATAGTCATAAAAAGTCGAAGTTCATAATTTATTAAATAAAATACCTTTTAGGACTATTTTTAAGTCATACATTTAATTGTAGAAGTTAAGTCATTTTTCAGTAAAAAGCATAACTAATACATCAGCAAGTCATAAGTCACATTTATGTGCATATTATAGTATAGGCACAGTATCATATAATGTGGGGAGGGGATTTGCACCCCAACTGTATACTGCTTAAAATAAGAATAAACTAGCAGGAATAGTTAGTTACTTCTGCTTAATTGGGGCATAATAAATGCTCATGCTGGGATGACTTATAACCTTTGAACTGTGAACCAACCGTTCCAAAAAAAAACAAAAAAAACATTACTACGGTTGTGGGATAATAGACAGAGACAGTTATATTCTATTTCTGAAGTGGTGCATTGTGGGAGTCTGTTTTCACAAGATGTCTACCGTGCAGTGCTAAATATTTTTATCATATCTCTTCTCTCGTTCAGCTCTTTCTAAATCTGTCCAAGCATTTCCTAAACAATCCTAATCATAATTTCAACTCCCCCCCCATCCCCCCTTTGCCCCCCCATGTCGTTTAGGAAAGTTGCCAAAACAGTTGTGGTTCTCACAACAAGCTCTTCCCAATTGGGGTGGCCTCCTTCGGTAACCTCGGCACGTCTCGGTAATTTAGCACCATGCACTGGTGACGTCATCTACCTTATGTTTCTCTTAGCCCTTAATTTGTTCTGGTGGATCCCCCCCCCTCTCCCTTAATCATCCCCATCTTTCAATATATATGTTTTAGAATGGGTCTGTGCTCAATCAGCTAAGCAGTCCACTTGCATGCAAGCCAGTAATACTGAATGACTGGTACTGTCTTGGAATGCCAATTTAAGAGGAGATTGGCTTATTGGGAATGCATGAGCAAAATATTGGCTCGTAAAATTAGGGTTCCAGAATTCAACTGGAATGGATTGGGTGAAGTTTAGGAATGTTATGTTATTATCTTTCTTTTTTATGTCCTGCATTGGTTTTGCAATTTTTGTCAAGTTTTCTTATTTTTAGCAAATATGTTTCCTATATTTAAACAAATTTTTTTAAGGCTGGTTTTTCTGTATTTCCTATCTTTTGAAAAATTGTTTTTACTTTTTCTTTTTTTTCCTAAATTTTTGACCAATTCTCCTATATTTTGTAGAAATTTTCTTATTTTACCTATGTTTTTTTAAGCAAATATGTTCCTATGTTTCTAGATCTTGGAAAATTGAGCTGGTTTCCTTGTAGCTTCTCATTATTTTGGTAATTTTTATAAAATATAAATTAATAGGCCTACTATACAGGGTGATTCAGAATAGCTGACCGCCCCCAAAATTTCAAAAAATATTCATTTATATGAAAAAAAATTTTGGT
>JAQIXP010002733.1:0-14458 GCA_034700285.1 Proteroiulus fuscus
TCTGGGCCTGCTGGGGCCCCACTGGGCCCAGGGCCCCGGGGCAATGCCCTGGCTGCCCTCCCTTAGTTACGCCACTGGGTAGGCTATATTATGCAAATTAAGTATGAAAATATGGTAGATCATATTTGCTGCTGCAGAGCTGCTATAATAGCCCTGCCTGCTACAAATATTTTAGTTTATATTATATTAAAAACCAATTATGACCAGGTTCTAAATTAAACTCAAGTCTCACCTTAGATGATAAACTTTTAGTCTTTTAGCCTGCCTGCATTCCTATGGCGAAAATTCATCACAGGTGAGGCATATATACGAATTTGAATGTCGAAGTTAGGCCTAACTTTGATCCACTGTCATTGAACTTGCACTTCGTTTGTTCAAAGCTTCAAAATTACATAAATGACTAAGCCCAAGCTTAAATTTGTTGGACATGGGTAGGCCTACATAATAAGAACCTTAAGATTTATATAAAAGTTATTAGTTATTTACCTGAAGAAAAAAAGTTTCCAGGGGCCTCTGATGTTTGTGCGTGTGCTGATAGCGCCTCTTCGTGGCCACTTGAACAACTATAAATGATTATTTTAAAAGTAGCCCAACCCTAAGATAGAAAATAAATTTGAATGTTTGGGATGACAGGGTTATTCACTATTTTTCAAATTATCATATACCTGACTTTTCCGGGTTTATTCTTAAAAATCTCCAAGTGTTGTAGAACTTTTTATCCGGTCCTAAGAAATAATTTCATTGATTAGATTGTAAGCAGTAATTACCTGGAAATTAAATGATATTAAAGCCACAATTTAAATAATTTGTTACGGTTTTTTTTATCGGTAATTTTAATGATTTTCTTTTTGGGCATGTTTTTCAGCATGTCTGAATTCTCCAGGCGTTTCATCATAACCACGACCCTGTTATAAACCGAGTTTTGATTCAGACAATTTAGACAAACGTGTGAGCTCAAAGCTCAAGTAGCCTAATTAGTGCATCACCCAATATGATTTTCCTTACGAGTCTCAGTACAGGCCTCGCAAAGTAAAAATTTCAAAAACAATTAATGTGCGGCAGTAAATATACCAATGTATAAAGGCAACTTTAATGGAACTCCTGATCGATCAATTTACAACTAAATATGAATTCATAAAATGGTGAATGCCTCTAAAAACAATCATGCACTGGCATGCTGCAAAAGAAAAATCAATTAACCCACAGGCATCGCTTACACATAGATAATCGAGATGGCATTATCAATAGAACAGCCAGAATCTCTCCAAAATGGAGATGCGCATATAAATACTGCATCAAATATGTCGAATTCGATTCTTTGTCTCGCTAAAATCAACATAATTACAAATCTAAATTCTATACTTCGTTTACCTGGTTAAGGTATACACCAACACTTTTTATTTTAGGATGGCGGGATTCAGCTAATGCTTACGTACAGGGCTTGAATATGCTGACCACCAGATCCTTATTTCGGATACCTCTAAAAACAAACGAGGTTTTTAATGCAATCTTAAAACCAAATCGATTCTCAGTTTGAAACCCGCTCATGGTCATTGGTATGAAGCAACGGCATATTGTATAGGCCTATCTAAACATAATCTTGGCATTTTCTGACCTATCTAGAAAAAAAGATCATGAATTTGTTTGGGAATTAAGAATAAATGAGCAAAAAAAAATATGATTCTGATTAAGTCGTAAATTTATATACATGGATGGGATTTTCAACCAGAAATGATGGACGACTGTTATTAAAACCGTTGTGTACTAATTACAGATTTGTACAAGAGGAGCAATGAGTTATACAAATAATCATGATTTTTGTGGAAAAATATACATATAGCGAGACGGTTTAGAATGACCGATTTTGGAAAGGGCAGCTAGGAAAAGATTTTTTTTTTAAATTGTTAAAAATAGACGAGGAGAAGGAAAGACGATTGAGTTGAAATTGGAGATAGGCTATATTACAAGAATTAAAAGGGATTTTCTTCAGAAAATATACAGGACATAAAATGCATCATCAATAAATTTTGATGAACTTGCAACAAAATTAATGTAATGGTCAGACATATACCATACGCGATTTGCAAAACCATTGCCATAATAATGTAAACATAACTAAATTAAACCATTTGACATGCCAGAAGCATTGAATTACGACAGTCTTTAAAGGAAGTCAGCTCACTCAATGGGATCACTGCTTTTTAACATTTCTTATTGGTTGGTCGATAAACTGTGCAAATAAAATTTACGACCACTAAAAATGTTTTGAATTTGACCCATCTTTGTCAATATTTAGGGAATATAATTATTTACATATTAGATTCTGTTACAAAATGCATTTCAAAATATACTGTATACTTTGAGAGGAAGATCCACCTCAAGTTGATGCTTGAATATAAATTAATAAGAGGAAGCATCTATTTTTACAGCATATTTCTTTGGACATTATTTTACAGGAATAAAATTAAATTTAGGCTATCTAGTTTAAAAATGAAAAACAAAAACCAAACTTGAATAATAAAACCCTGAATAATTTACAAGACAGCATCGAGTTCATAGTACACCGATTCCTGCAACAATTATGCCTTTTTCCCACCAGGTTGACCACGTATGAGCAAAAATTACGTTTCAATTTAGACTAAGAATCTATTCTGTGACACATCAAGTTCAATTCGTTTTGCAAGGACGGTAGTACACACCAGGTGGCAAAACGAACAACTTTTACTCGAAGCGAGTTACTGCTCAACAGTTTTTAACCCTTCTCTTGCCTACTTTGCATTCTCACTAATACGTGAAGGGCAGCAAAAACTGTATAATTTACTTACTTTCCAGGAAAAAAAAGATCTCAAAATTGTAAAGACGTGCACACTTGACAAGAGTTCGAAATATGGCTGGTTAAAATATCCCTCAAATAAAAAGAAAACCGAAGAATTTAAGCTTCATTTTGGTCATTCCCATAAAAAGCCGGTTTATTGCGTGTAGAAAAAATTCTAAAAAAACCATCGCAGCAGGTCATCGAAGATTAAAACTTGGGGTCTACAAAGACCCACTTCCGCTCGGTAGCGAAAGCTTCTTTCTGGCAGCTGAAGTCTGGCTTCGTCTCAAAGGATTTTCTGGAGCAGGTTTGGCACGCACCCTGTAAAACCGAGTCCCGAGGGGAACTCGAAACCTGTTCTGCTCCTAAAATGAATTCAGTAAAGGTATTAGCGTTTTTGCCTGGAACAAGCCCAGTTCTCAATCTTGAAATTATTTCTCATAAATTTAAGTGATGTAACCTTTCGAGCTTGACAATATTCCTTTTCCGTGATTTGGGCTAAAATGTAGCTTTTTATCTCTCCTGAAGCTGTTAAACAAGATCTACAGTTAAAACGAAATCAAGCCACTTCCAAAGAAAATTTTTAATTCAAAACGTCACTTGCCTGATGGGCTAAGGGAAAGCAAATCCAAGCAGTCATGGTTCAAAAAGTGATACGTGGAAATGGCAGAGAAAACCATATAGTTTTCATGCTTTTCATCGTAAAAAAACAGGACAAGATCGCCAACATTGCATCTGAAAGTCCATTTACATAGAATTATAGAACAATATTCCAAATATCCATACATACTTTGACCTTTGGAGGACATATTAAGGAACATTCAAGTATTATAGCATTATCTTTGGAGGGGAGGTGGGAGTTAAGATGGAAGAGGGTCATTTAAACGCTGAGTTTTAATTTTCTGAAATATTTATAGAACATTATTACAAAATTAAGATATTCTATCATACTACGTTATATTTTCCCTGACTATTCCTGACAAAATTAATTTTCCCTGACTTCCCAAATCAGTTCGAATCCGGAAATAAGAACAAAAACCCTTGACTTTCTAATATCAAAACCAGTATTGCAATAACTTACAGCTGCAGTTTACATTTTAAAAAAATAAATCACTTAACTTCAGAACACATGTACCTTGCACTTTTGATAATGCTGGTAAAACGCTGACCAAAGTTTCCTTTTACTTTTTTGAGGAACATAAAAGCATGGCACTTACGTGTACACCGATACCTTTTCTGGTTGAATCATTGCCATTGCACTGGCCGAAAGAGACACATCCCTCTATCGAAAATAATTAAAATCCTTAATATTCATCCTCCGATTTACGGGTGCCATTTGATTTTTTAATAAACATAAATTCCCATACGGTTTCAGAATCGTGGAGTTGCTCCGAGGATGGCGATACCACCACACTTGCTCCTAATAAGCCACTAGATTCGCTGCGACGTGGGGTGATCGGCGACACCATGTGGAAAGTTCCAGAGTCCGGTCGGCTGAGCACGGGGGAACTTTCACTTCTATCGCTGGCCAAGGAGAAGGTGAAGGATTCTTCCTTCTGCTTTATTCGGGAATTCAACAGCCGCTCTTCCTCCAGCTCCTCTCTGATATTTTTCAACTGCAACTGAAGATCTTGGATGGTGTTTTCCTTTTCGGCCGTCGCTTTATTTACAGCCTCATTGAATACCACCTGCTTCTCGGCAGTCCGTGAAGTCTCCATGAATCTCAGCGAATCCCTCTTCGCTTTTTTCCACAATTCGTCCAGCTCTTTCTGATGCTTTACTTTCATTTCGGCGATGGCAGCTTCCTTTTCTTCCAATTCTGCTTTCAGAGTGGACACTTGCTGTTCGATGCGAGATGGGTCTGCACTATCTGGCCTCTGAAAAATTATAGGTTTTTAATTTTGACCCCAATTTTAAAACCTTATAATATTAATAAAAAAGGCAAATAAAAATAATAAAATTTATAAATAACAGGTAAAATGTAGAAATAAGACATACAAATTTGCCAAAATATAAGAAATACAGGGATCTGTGACCCTTGTGAGATAAATGGTACCTCAATTTTTTCTAGGCTGCTATCCGAAGGCGAGCGCTCCATTCCGGCAGTGTTAAATGCCAGTCGGAACCTTGCTCTTAGTCCCTCCATTTCGTGTCTGTGTTCCTTGGCAAGAGATTCACGCAAATCTTTCAGCTGTTGCTGGCATTTTTCCTCGAATTCAATAGATAGGTCGGCAGTCAACAGTTTTTCCCGCTTTTCCCATTCGTCCAAAATTTCCTTGCTCCGTTCTTCTCTTATCCTATGGGCAAAACGATTTTTAAAAAAGTTGGTCGAAAACTGACTATGCTATATCTATAACTAGCTAACTATATCGAAATGGATCATTTAACAAAAAGCCACCTTTTTGTTTCTTCTTCCCAACTTTGCTTTGCATCTTCTAGAGCTTTTGCTACAGTGACCTGCTCACGTGTGAGGAGTTCATCTCGAAGTTTGTTGGACATCTTGTCTATTTCGTCCGTAAGCCTTTCTGAGAACTTTCCTTCTTGATGAGATAACATTCCTTTTAAGTTATCCATCTCCTCAGTCTTACTCATCAAATTCTAAGAAAATTTAACATTCTTTTATCCTTATGCATTACTTGCATTTTCCCCAATCAAAATGCAGCTCAAACCTCCTGTGATTCTTTCAACAAACTTTCAAGTTTGTTAAATTCCTTCTGATGTTCTTCCTTTAAGCTTTCCAACTCCAACTCGTGCTCCAAAGTCATTTGCTTCACAATTTCATGATGATCAGCCAATAAGGATTCCTTTTGCTGTTCAAGCTGAGCGAGTCCTTCCTGTCGAATTGTTTCGACTAACTCGTTACTCCTCTGCATAAAGTAATCATAATAACGGAACAATATTACATCAGAATGAACTTTGAGAACAGAATTCACACAAATTTCCCCTGACATTTTACCAAGATCGCAATTTCCAAATCAATTTCAATTTTATACATCACAGTTTTTGGGTCAAATACTCAAGATTTCAAAATAAATATGTACAAATTTTGAGAAAACAAGTTATGTTTCACGAAAAACACTGAGATTATTTGTATTAAGCTTTTAAGTGACGAGCAACATCACTGAGAAAGAGAGTAAGACAATAGGAGATAAGTGATTGAGGTGAGAAATAAATCAGTTATGGCCGAATGTTAGCAGTAATGCCCTAAATTAGCATTAGACTTTGCATTGTTGTTTTTTATGGCACATGCGAAGAAAACATCGGGTCGCTCTTGTTATATTCATTTTAACTCTCTTTCTTACCTGTAGTTCTTCTTGACTTTTCTGAATTGCCTGGTATGCATCCTTCAACTTCTGTGACTCCGCTTCTAACTGCCTATTTATCTTCTCCAAAGCATCCTGATGCTCCGACTCAGCTTTGGAGAGCATTTCGCATAAGATGTGATCCTAATTTATGAAAAAAACGATAGTTTAACATTCATATCACATTCCAGGTAACATGGATTCTGCAAATCCAATAATACCTTATTGCTGTCCACTCTTTCCTGCACCAGGCTGACTACATCAGCTACTTGAGATGATAACGTCACGAGATAACTGACAAAATCGTCCCTCGTCTGCAGAACTGACTGACGAGCCTCGTTGACGTCCCTGCGTAATACATGCACAGCATCATTTTCCAACTGCTGCATTCGTTGCAGGCGCTCCTCTAGTTCGTGTAGATGCTGCCGACTCTGGCTAGTTTCATCCTGAAACAGAAACAATTTGTGTTCCTCAATATTGCACGTGCAAGCCACCGATAAGGACTGATAATATGAAAATAAAAAACAAAACTATAAAGCCTCAAATGTTATGAATCCGAAATCCACTAATTTAGAACGTGGCTTTTAAATTGCACTTTGGGTTATAAGTGAAATTGCCACTTTTCACGTGACTTTTAAAATAAAAGATTTCCATCACAAGACATGGAATAAAAGATATTGTGGATGGATCCCTGACAGGTTATTTATATTTTAAACATAAGAAAAAAGGGTAATGACCCAGAGCATACTTGGGACCAAAAGAGTAAGAAGCGAATCTCTGACTACAAAACAGCAAATAAAGGAGCGTTCATAAATGATGTCACCCAAAAATTGGGCTTCCTTTAGAACCCCTCCCCCAGCCACATCTTTTTGGACCAATAATCCTTCCTTGGGTTACATCTCGATCCAGTATTCATTACTATAGTATAACATAGAGTTATAGACTTTTCTTTTAAACAATTCATTACGTTAATCAAACTAACTAACACAATTAATCAAGTTTCACTATTAATCATTTAATCTCGATTAACAACTGTACTCATTTAATCAAGCGAGATAATTTTATAAATCAACTAGATTAACAGCTTTACTCAGTTAACCAATTTAACTCGGTTAATTAAAAAATTCACTTGTTTAACCAAGCTAGCTTACTCGATTTTCTAGTTAAAATTAATCAAGTTAGCTAACTCAGTTAAATGGGTCCTTAAGGTTGTCAATCGAGTAAGTAGCATTGATTAATCAAGAAGCTGATTAAATAACTAGACCGACTACACTAGTTTGTTTGCTAAAAGAGTTCAGTTAACTAATTTTGATAAATGAATTAACCAAGTTAGCTTTTCCAAACAAAAAATATCAGTTGTGTAGAGCAGTGCTTCTTAAAGTTGCACTGTCCTGAAGAAACTTAATTCCAAAATGGGGCTCAGTGCACGTGCATATGCCAGCAAACTAAATGCAATTGGCACGTGCTTGGAGCCCCATTTTGGAATTAAAATTCTTGAGGACAGTGCAGATTTAAACTTTACGTTTGCGATCCCTTTTTGTCCAAACAATTTTTTTTGCGACTCCCCAAGTATATAGACATGTACAAGGCATTTACAAGAAATTACGCAGCCCCCTTGGACTTCATGGCGACCACCAAGGGGATCGCGACCCACACTTTAAGAAGCATTGGTGTAGAGACAACTCATATGCATATATAGGTAACAAAGCTGGGTAAACATTCTTTTCATATCGCCCAGTGATGTCACGTCAACTTCAGACCCCCCCTCACCCCAATACGTGCCATCATTTATGAAAAATCTCGAACTAAAAAAGAAAAGCAATGTAAAGTGTGGAAATCTTTTTAAAAAGTGGACAGTGGGGATGTCGGTGAAGTTTCAAGAGTAACGGCATGCTACGGCACCTGCCCACTAGTACCACCTACGCTGGGTACCTGCAGCTGAGCGATGGCTGCACTTTTCTCCTCCAGTTTGTGCTGCAGCTCGGCCACAACGACGTGATGACCCTTGAAGTTGTGGACCCGTCCCGTTCCCAATCCCGTCCCTGTGGTGCCATTGCTCTCAGTGTAAGAGGAAGGCATGGACTCGTCGATGTAAAAATCGGCCGTGAAAAAGTCTTGCAGCGAGGAGTAAGCCACGCAAGAGTCTTCCGATAGCTGGATGTGCTCCGCTTCGCTGGGGCTCAGCGGAGTGGGCGAAGTGGGGCAGGTGATTACCGTCGGAAGGGGGAGCGATAGAGCAATGTTAGAGATACTCTGCCGTATCCCACTTACTTCTTTAACTTCTCCTGCGGCCCCGCTTTCCACCTTTTCAAACTCCTCAGTGTCTGGCTCGGACTCCTCCGGATCCCGCTCTTCCCTCGGCGATTCGAGCAGATTGTCAGAGAGAGCAGCAGTAGCCTGGTCCTTCTGGGTTTCCTCATCCGTCGCCACGGACTGCACTTCGGCCATGGCCGACAAAAAACATTCCCGTCCGGATATTGGCTCGGAGTTGAGCTTGGAGATGACTAGATGGGTGGAATGATGGTGGGTCAAAGGGTCACCGGGAGTCGCATCTGGCAGTTCACCCACTTCAGGCACGCTCAAGGAAGTGGCCTTGTCGGGAAGAAGAGCTTTGAGCGTTTCTATGTCCGAGGGCTGGATATCTGGTAGATCCCAGTCGAACTCGGCGGGCGTGTCCACAGCATACGGAGGCGGAGCATCGTTCATGCCAGGAAAGAGAGAATACAAGAAATGGTTGCTGACCCTGGACGTGAATTCGCGACGAGCACACATCTCTTTCTTGTGCAAGTCTGCTGCCTGATGAGAAAGCACTTTTGACCACTTTAAATAAAATAAAACAAAAATACAAAAAAAAATCACGATTTATTGTGTTATCATTATTAATTTCATCGAGGTATTGCAAAAGCAAACATTCTTACCTTGAGAAATTCTTTAGAAAATGCTCGTCTCCTTACTACTTCCACTACGGACGTTAAGTAGATGGTAGGTGCCAAGTGAATCTGCTGGGCAACTTCCAAATGCCTCTTGAGCCGCTTCAGATTTTCATGATAAATAACTAGCTTGCTATCTATTTCCAAAATAGCCCTCTCCACGTACATAATCCACCTATAAGCCATCCATTTCAAAATCAAGAGCATAAATCAAGAGCATTGCTACCGAGCATGCAATAGAAAAAAAATTCACAAATTCCAAAGTAAAAATTAGTATAACAAACATGGTATCTATCAAAGCCGGAATTCATTAATATGATTTTATGACTATTTTCCCAAACATAAAGTAATACTTTATCATAACTTAGAAAAATATTTTCTAAAGGAATATTAATATTTATGATAAGAATTTATCCATGGCACTGAATTAAAATTAATTATCAAAATAGCTGATTGATGGCACTAGTTTTCGGAAATCACAAGTCAAAAATTTGCACTTGGAAAAAATATTCTTGATTTTTTAAATCTAGATTATTTGGCTCAAAAATTAGCATTTTTTTAAAATCGTTATTTCAGAAAAATTCAATTTTCTCATAATCAATCACGTTTCTATAAAATGCCGGTTTCTGCCTTAAAATCATGGTTCCAAGATTATTTTTGGCATATTGAGAATGAGGGTAACGGGACATCTTTGGAAGAATTCCTCCCAATCTCCCCATATCTCAGAATGGGAGCAGCACGCCTCAGAAAAAAGCCAGAAAAAAGTCAAGCGCATTGTATCCTATCCCAAATACGATTCTTATATACATTCCAATTCCCTAACGAGAACATTCGTTTATGTAGTACTCAGCTCACCAGCAACACTTTCATAAATTTTAATCTGAACCAACCTTAGCCTTGCATGAAGATTAACTGAAAGCTCTTCCTTTGCCTTGACGCATCTGCGATGAATGTCCCGCAGCTGCTGGTGGTTTTTTAGCATAACCTTAAGTTGACCTTTGTGACTAGCGCACAAGTCGGGATAGACGGACATGTCTCCCACATTTGCAGCCCGCACTTTATTTTGCATGAATGCCTACAAGCGGATATTTACCCAATTTTAAATTTGCAAATTCCCACTTATCCGCAAGAGAAAACTAGTGAACAGACCTGTGCTAGTTCGGCTTGCTCCTTCACGATCCTTCGGGCTTCCTGCATCAGCTGGTCTAGTCCGTACAACCTCTCCTCCAGGCCCTTGATCTCCTTCATGCTTGCATTGTTGACAGATTCCACTGTTTTCAAGATATCAGCCTGTAGTACCTTGTAGGCATTGCTTTCAAATTGCTCCAACCCACGCCGGCACTGCTCGGCCACCATTTCCAGGCTATTATGGTGATCCTTTGAGCTGATCCACTGATGCAGAGTGATAGAGTGTTGCTCGCTGCTGTCAATTTCTAGCTGTCCTTTATTTGATTTCAACAAGGCCTGAAGAACGGGAATCCTACCTAGCAGCTCTAAATCGGAAGTAAAACTGCAGGAAAACAGTACAACTAAATCAATATAAACCTCAATTCAGCAGTCACAATCAATAAGATGAATTGAACATACTCGTTTAGCACATCCACGTATTGTTCTCTATTTTCTAGGTAAGCTTGGAAATTGATTTCAAACAGGTCGGCTTTCGTCCGAAATGCACTGATGAATGAGTGTAAAAAATGTCTTATTATTTTGAAACAAAAAATACCATATTTATTCTAATAAGCAGTTATCTCTAATAAATGTCACAACTTTCAAACGAAAAAAAAATTATAATCCACAGAGCCCCTAGTAAACAGTGTGCTACAGATGAAAATGATGAAGTAAAAGATAAATGTGGACTGTCAATGCAGTGCCCTCAAATAAAAGGGTGCAGCCAAAGTGATTTTGAAATAAGAAAAGGGTCATCTCTTATTTGAATAAATATGGTACGGTAATGACAGAAGCCTAATAAATTTCAGTCGTACCTAGTAATATCTTCTAAATTGGCTACTACAGCAGCCCATCCCTGTTGCTGCAGATGTTGTTCGTGGACTAGACGCTCGCAGCCCTGCGTTTGGTCTCTAGCGATATCGTGAAACTGCTGTGCAAGGTGGCATCGAGCGACAACGGTTGTGTACATAGGAGGCAATCTTAAGGCACCTTCCACCTGCTCCTCGAGATCAGCATCTGCATTGGTTAAAACAAGATTAAAAAAAAAGAAATGTACTAGCTCAAACTGTTAGCTTAAAAAATTGTATATGACCCACCAGATCCTAAATCGATACTCGGAGATGGCGGGACTGCGCTTTCAATAGTGCTTTTGCTAAAAAGGAAGATAGGATTGGTGTCCGTTCCGGCAGAGTAGCTGAATACACGAGCGCTAGAATCCAGGCTTTCCCCGCCGCTTATCAGCAGGACTTGCTTGTCCGAGGGTATCTTGTAGTGCCGTTCTATCACTTCTTTGAGCTGTGAAACTCTGCAATTTAAATCAAAGCACAGGTGAATGCAAGTTATTCTAAAATGACGCTAGTATGTGTAATCGTGAGAAGTTCATTTTGGCAATGCCATTAAAGTAAAAGTAAAGTAACATACGTTTCAAGCGCCAGACTCATTTCGAAGGCCAGCATGCAGCCTGTGTCAACTAAGAAAACGTGCAGCATTGTCCGATTTCGAAACCAGTGGCCTTCCGAAAAAAATACTATAAAAAAATATTCTCTTAGACAAGGTACTGGGCAGAAATCTTTGTTTCATTGAATACTGACAAATTACAATGAAAATTGCATGAACCGTAACAGAACCACATCGGTCTCCAAAACGAGACTTTCAAACAAGTCACATAATTGCTAAATTGCTACAATGAAAACGACTTAATAGTCAAAGATACTGTTATAACAGACTCTTACTATTGACTCTTTTCTATAGTTCAAAACCCTGAGTCCAAATTAGTTTGAAGCATAACAAAGTTCAACTTGTTTTTACGTAGCAGTATCTTTGTCCCTATGCTTATTTATCAATTTTCAAGGTTGTGGTTGCTTAAGATTATTCAGTACAAATTATTATTGTTAGCCAGTAATTAAAATTTTGATTAATTTTACAAGTACCAAAAAAAATGTTTATTAAAAGCAGGTTGCATCTCGTATAAATCATCCTGCAAGTGATGACTCACAATTGCTTATAGGCCTGATATTGCACAATTTGTAGTCAAGATTAAATCATATGTAGGCTATTATTTACAAGCTCTATGACTGCTTTCCATGTAGCCTACGTGTATAAATCTCCATTCCCCTTTAACTGGCTTTATTTATAAATCAATATCAAGGTGCTAACACATTTGAGTATAGGCATTGAGTATTAGTCATTACCATCTAAATGCCAAAGAGTTGAAATATGCACAGAAATGCTCACAGGAGAGTTTTAACATCAAATTGGCTTGATTACTTGCCAAGTTAAATGACTCAAAGCAAATGAAGCTAGTGATGCATATCTACTAGCTGTGCTTCCACTGACCAAGGCCAACGTCTGCTCACAGTCTAAATCAAGCTATGAGCTGAGCAATTAAGAGTCATGTACATGTTCATCTAATTGAGACTTTAGGTTACAGGCATTGATTAGGATCTTCAACTCTATAGTCCATATGTCCATCCATATAGCCTCGATCCTCATATGTATAAGGAGGCTATGGTCCAGCTTGTTTGGCATAGTATTAAATCTGATTTATAAATCAAAAGATCACAATGTGTACAGCCCATAAACTACTATCATCCAAAAGATGGTTCAAATGCTATTGTTACGGATCAGTAGATTTAGTGAAAATGTAACATTTTCTAGAAATTCTGTGATACAGCAAATGTCACATTTACTCTGAAATCTGCTCATATGCATGGACCATCCTTAGTGTGATAAATACTAATTGTAGCAAATCAAATCTTATTAGCATATGGTAATTAAAAATATGAAATTATACTTGAATAGAACCTTGAAAGCAATCAGCATTAAAAAAACGTGACAGCTTAAAATATATGGTAACATCAATTTTTGAAAAATTTAATGAAGCTTTTCAGTTGCAAGTGCGATTAAAAAAAATGCAGCTTTAATTTTATTCCTTATAGAACAAAAAAGGGTCAAATAAAAGATAGGACTCATATTATACAGGACTAAGCGATCTACTAATGGTCTAATAATCAGGTACTACTAATTATCCACAATAAAAACCATAAGACTATAAACAAAATAAGAAATAAGGCCTGTTGCTTACTATTTCGCAGCCTACTTATATTTTGGCATGGCCATGATTTCGATACTGATAGGGTTAAGTCAACACAAAAAAACTCTTACCTTATTCGTTAATTTTGGTTCAAAACCTTTACAGTTTCTATCCTATTCACCCTGTCCTCGTCTATTCGATTCCTTACGCCTTTTCCTTCCATTAGACAACGGAGATGAATTTAAACGAAAGACAATGGGCCGATCCACGATTTTCTTCTTTCTTAAAACAATAACAATTCATGGCGAAAAAGATCAGCTGACGCCATGTTTCCAATGCTGGAGTGACGCAACGCCACCTGGGTAAAGTTGACGACCTCCATTGCTACCATTACGTCATAATGCTACCATTTCTGGGAAAATATAAAATAGTTATTTATTTTTTTTTGCTATATAGATTTATTAAAATCGTATGTACCAAAGTATGAATAATATACTTTGATAATTTGATAATTATAAACAAAAATTTATATCCTGTTCGACTTATCACTTGTTTGCTTGTGGTCTCACGAATAAAAAGTTAAAGCTATGGTTAACTTTCTATTATATTCTAATATTTAAGCATAATTTCACTATTCAAAATGTTGAAAAAAGCATTTTGAAATTATTAAAATGAATATAATCGACATTAACATTATTTAAAAGTTTGTCATTTAATTTTATTTTAAAAAATTTTGTTTTGCTAAATTTTTTGCTAAATTTTTGATAATAATATTGAAGTGTTTTTGTTTTCTATAAATTTTTTTTTTTTTTTTTTTTTTATTTTTTCGTAAAAATTTTCCCAACTACTTTTTTAACCATTTCTTGTTCTTTATTTTTTGCAGACCTGCGTTTTTTTTTTTTTTTTTTATGTATTTTTTGTTTTTAAACCAGTACCCGTATTTATTTCATTTTTAAGTGTTTTTTTTTAACATAACTTCGATCGAATTCGATGCGAACTTCGATCGCTCGAATTCGATGCGAACTTCGCTCGCTCGAATTCGATGCGAACTTCGCTCGCTCGAATTCGATCCGAACTTCGCTCGATCGAATTCGATGCGAACTTCGCTCGATCGAATTCGATGCGAACTTCGCTCGATCGAATTCGATGCGAACTTCGATCGATCGAATTCGATGCGAACTTCGATCGATCGAATTCGATGCGAACTTCG
>JAQIXP010002734.1:0-14455 GCA_034700285.1 Proteroiulus fuscus
CACAGTTACGCCACTGATGTAGGGTATTTAACAATATTATTTAATTTAATTTTTTTATTTTTACATGTTACTTGAAGTCAATAAAAAGAAATCCCGATGCTGCCAAATATAAGCTAAGAGTCACCAGCAGGAAATTCACGGATCTCTCTCTATGTATGTATTTAACAGATATAGAAAACCAGTGAGTTAAACATATTTTACAGAGGGTTTTCTCAAGCATATTTGTACCCATGGCTTAGATGGCTATTATGATAGTATTTGATTATGATAGTGAAAATGATGCACTTGATTTACATATAAAGAAATTATAACTACACTGTTTTGATGAAATAAAAAGAAAAAACATTAAAACAATGAAACGTTTAAATTATTAAATGAATACCGGTATTATAGTTTTTAGCACAGGACGTGAACTCATCTTAATTAAAAACTTTGTATTAGAAATATGGATTATTCAGTATCATGGCTTGGTGCTGTAGTGAACCCAAGTAAAAGGTAGGCATGTACCAGTGCCATCTATCGATAGCAACTGTAAAGAAAACATTCTAACGTGGGACGAATTACACCACACAAACACATGCTCTATCAGAATGTAGTCCCTGACTTCAAAAAATGGTGGTAAAAACTAACCATTATGCTTACACAAGCAGTAAACTTGGTGAGAAGGCAAGCATAGGGTGTGTTTGTGTAGTTTAACTCGTCACTACAGTGTAGTCGAGGGATATTTATACCATTATTTTGCTTGGTGCACTTATTTTGGCTCACTTGGCAAACCCCCTATCATACAGGATTAAACCACCTACTGACCTAACCAGCTCTACCCTATCCTTATCCAAACAAGTAATGCTATGTTTGATGGGTCCAGAGGCCACTTTACATTACATGGTTAAGCATACGAGCGTATACCAGGTACTGTAAAGTAATTAATTAATAAAACCTTTTTAATGGAAATTTTTAAGAAGTTGAATTCAATTGAATATTAGGTTCGGTTGCCTTTGAATATTTAACAGGGGTATAGAAAACAAGTGGCTTAAAAATAATTTATAGTTGGTCCTCACTTGCATGTATTTTACTAAAATCGAGCAAAAGAACGACGTATATATCCCTCTACTGATGATGAGTTGAACTACGCAAACACTCCCTTTGCTTGCCTTCTCACCAAGTTTTCCTTCAAGGGTATCCTTACACAAGTGCAATTATAATGGTTAATGCCTACCAACATTCTTTAAATCAGGGACTACTTTCTCATATTATTTGTGTGTGGCGTAATTCGTCATTCTTGTGAACGTTATCTTTACATTTGCTCTCAATTGATTGCTGTGATGCACATCTATCTTTTGCTCCTTTTTCCATATAGTGCCTATGGCTATTATGATATTATTTCAATACAAAAATGGAAATTTTTATCACTGAAAATGTCACAATTTGACATTACAAATAACAAAAAAAATAATTTTATTTTGATGAACCTAGCCTTAGATAGGTCTTTCATAAAAATAATAATTTTCTACATAAAAAAATGCAGAAAGTAATTACAACATTTGTTGAAAAAGTGACATTTAAACGTGCTGGCAAAAATTCAAAGTATCTGTTTTACTTGATTATAGATTCAACGCAAACAAACAAATTCGATTAACTTTTCTACAGCAACTTTCTCGTGGTGACCAAAATAAATCTTCTCTAAAGCTGCAAGTACATGAAGCATGTTTGCATTACCACGGGCACCTTGGATCACTTTGGAATAACAGATGCAGATTTTTGAAAGGGCAACCAGGACCTGTTCATCAAGAAAAGCATTTGGAGGAATTAAAGGTTGCGAATTTTCAAAGGCATGAATAAGCCTGTCGTGCTGAAATCCAAATAGTTCCAGGATTTTGTAGTACCATGCCAATTCCTCCTTGAAATCAGACGTACTGTGATACAAATACGCGAGTCTGGAGTACAATGGCGTCATTTCAATCTTCAAAGAAGAGGGTCCATATGTGCTTTCGCATTCTTCAATGAGTTTCAGATATGGGCCGACTTCCACGATCTTCTGGTTATACACAACCTTTCCAATGCAGCAAATATTGCATATCTTTTTATGTGGATCTCAGCAGGCTCGCTCTTGTCCTGACTGCAAATCCTACAAAGGCACTCGAAGCTGTCGTTCTTGCAAGACATTTGTCTAACCAAACGACCCAATTTCCAAGGCCAATAAGCAATGGAGATTTCTTTGCCACATTTGATTGTTTGTATGGCTCTCATAATCGTGATGTTATTAAAACCCTTGTAATTAGCATTCGGTATGCACTCGTGATTGAAATACGCTAGCAAAGTATGCACTCCTCCAAAATACGCACTGCCCATCTTATCAATCTTTGGAAGGTTTTCGAACTCTCGAGGATCATTTACAGTCTTACAAATGCCAAAGTAATTGGAGCGAACAAATTGACGTACTCGGTCTATGTCCACGAACGGTTCTTGTTTCGTATCTGGGTCACAAAACCACTGGCAGGATTCTGAAAGACCAAAAAATATGTCATCAACTGTCATATTTGGATTTTTAGCCATCATTTGGGCAATTTGGGTGATGAGCTTGATACGCATCCCATTGTAGGTTTTCATGCCATCTTTAGTGTGTTGTATTTGTTTAACTTGAATCTGTTGATCCAACACCAAACAACCTGCGATGGCTTTAGAAACGAGCAATAGCGTCCCGGGTTCGATATCTTGGGTTGCTATCATGCCACGACCTTTACCGGGAATTTGGACCATTTTTACAGGCCCGATATAATTGGCGCAATCCAGAACTTCATCCAATTTGAAATCTAATTTTGCAAATTTCTCGTCGAGAGCACCAGTCTCCTGTTCCAAAATTCGCTTCTTGCATTTATCCAGTTCTTCCTTTCCATCCCGTTCTCCGGGGAAAAGTCGGTGGTATTTTTCAAAATACTTCTCCGCTTGGGATCGGACTGGAGAACCATCTCGGCAAACTTAAAAGCTTGCTCAAAGCGCCCTTGAAGCAAGTAAGCGGCCGATAAATTGAGCTGGGCAATGTTGACCATGCCTTGGTCATCCTCTAATTGTTGGGCTTTTCGCAGAGCCATCGAGTAACAACAGGTAGCGCGTTCGTATTTCTTCTCCTTAAAATGTTGATTTCCTTTATTTTTCCATTCTAAAGCAGTGACTGGCTTTTCGCCTTCGGGATCTGAACCAGGAATTTGCCACACGGCTCCATCGGTTAGACCAAACAGTTCGTGCCCTTCGTACAAGACGATTATGTTCGTGGGACAATCGCAGTACAACATCGGATCTCCAGATTTCGATACCTTCAAGAAGGGCTCCTTGAGAATGAAAACGGTGCCAATAGGAAGATCGTCCGTGAAGTGGTAAGCTAGGAAGAAGATGGTATTGCCCTCGTGATCTTCTACGACGCTTTCAATGCCGATCCTGATGCGAAAGGGCTCGATCGTGCTTAAAAGTAAATATCCTCCTCCGGCCCTTTCATCCATGTGACAATCTTGAAGAGAAATTCTTTGCAAGTCTTTCATCGGCTTTTTACAAGGATCGAGTTTGTAAATAATTGCTGTCATCTCTTCTGGATTCTGGATCATCATGTCATGAACAAGCTCGTCTATGTACCGCTTGTGAAGTGCAAGACACGAGATAGCTTGACGCAGCCTTTGGCACAATCTGTCCGCTGTAATGTTTAAAAAGAAGAAGAAATGGTACAGGCTCATTGTGAATAAAATCCTGCTTCTGTACACTGCCATTGATTTAGAAAAAACGCTCGTTTTTCTTGTAGGCATAAAAACCAATTATTAGTTGAAATTTCGATAATAGGCTATCATTTGAAGCGCCCTAGACCTAATTAGGAAAACTTTTACAGATAAGGTAATACATTATTTAAGAATATTTGGAAGTTTTTTTTTTTTTATAAATATAAATTTGGTATTGTTGAACAGGAACATTGCAAGATAATTAAAGTATTTTTTTTTTGTAATAGGTAATTTTACAAGCTGATGCAAATATGGAACTGTACTTAGGACAGTTGCCAATAAGCATGGATTTGTAATGTCAATGCACTGAATGCACTGATGGACCCGAGTGCAGTCGCTGCACTCCCCAAACTCCCAGCTGACCTAACCAATCCTTGCCAAAGTTATATGAATGTTTTTCTTGTTTTACAAAGCTTTCATTCTCTGCAGGCGCCATGCTAAACAGTGATAGTATATTTGCTTCTTTTTATAAAAATGGACAAATGATTGTATAGGTCTACTCACCAAGAGCTTTCAAATTAATTATATAACACAGCAATTAATTAACAATTTCAAACAGGTGGTCTTACATAGAATGTACCACTTAAAAGTATAGTCGATTTATATTATCATTTATGCTAGGGGATGTTATGCCATTTATGGTATAGGCTTAATAAAATACCTATACGAAAATACGAACTATAATACAATTTACTTATAACCAATTCCAACTTTGGTTATTATGTTCATTTCACGACTGTTTCCATAAGAACCAACAGGTTTAGGAGTAGAAATATATTACTCTGTAGTATACCTGTATCTCACCCATTTTTGGTATCTCTAGTTTGAATTTGCATTCCTATAAGAATGAAATTAATTGGGAACAAACTATATAATATATTGGCCAATTACTGCTCGGGTTCATTCCTATATCATCAAAATGGCATACCGGATTTGGTTAACATTCCTTGAAGCCATCGATACATATTTTACTGTATTTCTAGAGTAATTTAGCCAACTTACTTTACACATAAACCTTATACGAGCTAAACAGATAAAGATATATAGGATCAAAAATCACACCGGTCCAGATTTCTTACTTTTAGAAAAATGTGATTACAGAAAATTGAGATTTATTGCATACAAATTTGTTACTTTAAAATAGAATATCTCCAAAATTAAAAATTAAAATAGAAATAGAATCTCTCACTTTTGGTTGCACCTTCACATTTTGGTTCCCTCGAATGGAATCTACTTGTTTTGAGCCCAGCTTAACCCTTTACTCAAATTTGGGTATCCAATACCCAAAATTGTACATAGTGATTCTGGCATTTTTCATCTTCAGGGGTCAAAATCAGGGATTTTTATCTTACCCCAACTTTTCATTGATTTAGTAGATAGGCCTAGAACAACACTTTAGCTACAATTTTATGAAAATATCTTTTTCCTTAAAAATAGACTCATGTGGTTTTTAATCTCAGTTCATCCTATGGAAGAATGACAAGAATGAAGTATTCTCATTTCCTCTATAGGTCTAATCTCCACATCAATTAAAGTACTTGTCCCAAATTTTTTTCCCCCATCACAGACTCAACACAAGCAATTTAATGACAGTACCTTCGTTGAAAACAAAAAGCATTCACAACTTTCTGACCCTTGGCCGTTTTTTCTGTGTTTTGCTAAATATCTATTTCAGATCACCATGTGGTTTAGATTTGTAAGTGACATGGTTCGAACAGACCTAATAAAGCTATAGGCAGGACCTGACAAAATTAATCTCAGACGTGGTCCAATTTTTTATTAGACAGAACATGAGTATCTGTCTAATAAACAATAAAAAAATAAAAAAACCAAACATTTGGATAAGTGGAATATCTAGCCTAGGCCTATATGAAATGTTTCACGAAAGTGACCCGCACTTGGTAAAGATTCAATTCGCAATTCCATTAAATGAAATTTGACCTATGACAGCATGCTTCGTACCTGTATGAAAAATGGTAGGCCTAGTTTGGGAAGCCAAAACTATATTTTCGAAAGCACATTGACTTCATATTAGCCATTTACTTTGAGGAAAACTTTACATTTTCAACTTACCTCACACACAATGTCGTCCTGTAAACTTAATTTCACTGACACTGACGAAAACCACTGGGTAAATAACTTCTCCGTCTTCTTTTTGTTTCAAACACAATCGAATCTCACTCTTCGGTTGTTGCAAATGCATACAGCGTCCACCATGCGCATGCGTACTAGAGATGTTGCGGTTTTATCCAGGAATATGCACCCGATCAAAAACCGAAACTTGCTGATCAGATTTTGGGATACTGTGATAGTCTTCAAGTCAGAAAACTTATTTATTTCCTTGGTTAAAATCCATAAATGAAATTAATAGGATTGCAATTTTGACAAAGCTAGGTCCTACAAAAAATAATTTTCTCAGAAAAAAAAAAAAAAAATACAGTATGCACAAAGTAATTCCAATTTTTTTTTGACAAAAATGACATATAAAACTTGTAATTAATTAGTTAGATATTAAAACAATATTCAATTCACGTTGACCACCCCACTCCACCCAAAATGTCATGTAAAACGTCATGTAATGTAATTTGCACATTATATTTCTATGTATATATTAAAGGATTATTCATTAATAGTGCTTTACCACAAATAAAGGGAATAAAGTACACATTTGTGTTTTAATTAATCATTGACACATTTGCAGAAAAAAATTATAATTCTTTAATTAAGAACAGTTTATAATTATAAAACATTGTATAGCACACATTTGGGCTACATAACATAAAATTATGTTCATTAAGAATAACATAAATGAAAACCTAATTTCTACAAATATTTATCAAGAAATTTATGATTCTACTCATTTTTAGACAATGTGGGTCTGCTATCTGGCAGTACAAGTATCACAGAATTATAAAAAAAATATCACATAAGAAATGGTAAGTTCACTGCTTGGACGAAATAAAAGAACGACATAAAAAAATTAACTTATTAAATTAAATATTATAGGCTACATGCATTTCTTTGCATGATTCCTGGCCTATTTTTACAAGTTGTCCGTAATTAAAACAACAAACATTGAGCATATAGGCCTATCCTAAACAAAATTATTTTCTCAAAAAAAAAAGCAAAAATTCTTTCCAACATTGGTTGAGAATATGGTATTTAAATGTTATAATAAATTAACCAAAGAAGTAATTACTTGAAGACTTCAACAAGGGGTTGCAGAATATTTGCTGCTAGTTAGATATTTAAACAATATTAAACTCACAACTTATATTGTGTTCAATAAACAGTGAATCCATTACTTGATGCTCATCAACATCCTCATGGTGACCAAAATAAATCTTCTCCAAAACCGTTAGTACATAAAGCCACTTTCCATTATCACCTTGGATCACATTTGGATAACACATACAGATTTTCTTAACGGCAAGCAGGACCTGTTCGTCCAGCAACGCATTCGGAGGGATTAAAGGCAGCGAATTTTCAAAGGCATAAATGAGACTGTCGTGCTGAAATCCAAATAATTCCAAAATTTTAAAGTAACATGCCAATTCCTCTTTGTATTCAGACCTACTGCGATACAAAAATGCAAGTCTGAAGTACATTTGTGTCATTTCGATTTTTAAAGAGGAGATCCCATAAGTGTCTTCGCAATCAGCAATGAGTTTCTCGTACTGCCCGACTTCCATGATATCATGGCTACACAGCCTCCTAAATTCTGCAAATATTGCATCTCTTTTTAAGTGGATCTCCACAGGCTCGCGCTTGTCCTGACTGCAAATTCTACAAAGGCACTCAAAGTTGTTGATCATTTGTCTAAACAAACGACCTAATTTCCAAGGCCAATAAGCAATGAAGATTTCTCCACCGCATTTGATGGTCTGAATGGCTCTTACAACCATGATGTTATTAAAATCGTTGAAACTAGCATTCGGTATGCACTGGCGATTGAAATACGCTAGCAAAGTATGCACGCCTCCAAAATAAAAACAATCCATCTTATCAATCTGTCTAGGACAATTAAAATCATTAATGCCAAAGTAATGAGAGAGTACAAATTGACGTACTCGTTCCATGTCCACGAACGGTTCCAGTTTAGTTTCCGGGTCGCAAAACCATTGGCCAGATTCTGCAGGTCCAAAGAATATGTAATCAACTGTCATATTTGGATTTTTAGCCATCATTTGGGCAATTTGGGTGATGAGCTTGATGAAGATCCCATAGTAAGCTAGCATACCGTCTTCAGTGCATAGTATTTGTTCAACTTGATTCTGTTGATCCAACACAAAATGCCCCGCTACGGCTTTGGAAACGAGCAAAAGAGTCCCGGGTTCGATATCTCGGGTTGCGATCATGCCTCGACCTTTACCGGGCATTGGAACCATTTTTATAGGCCCGACATAGTTGGCGCAATCCAGAACTTCCCCGGATTTGAAATCTCTTTTTGCATACTTCTCGTCCAAAGCACCAGTCTCCTGTTCCAAAATACGCTTCTTGCATCTTTCCAGTTCTTCCTTTCCGTCCCGTTTCCCGGGGAAAAGTCGGTGGTATTTTCCAAAATATTGTTCCGCTTCCTTGTACTTCCCCAAATGGTAACTGGATTTTCCGGCTCTTAAAAGCGCTTTCGGATTTTTGGAATCGGACTGGAGAACCGTTTCGGCAAATTTTAAAGCTTGTTCGAAGCGCCCTTGAAGCAAGAAAGCGGCCGATAAATTGAGTCGGGCAATGTTGACCAGGCCTTGGTCATCCTCTAATTCCTGGGCTTTCTGTAGCGCCATCGAATAACAGCAGGTAGCACGTTCGTATTTCTTCTCCTTAAAGAGTAAATTTCCTTTATTTTTCCATTCTAAAGCAGTTACTGGCTTTTCGTCTCCGGGATCTGAACCAGGACTTTGCCACACGGCTCCATCGGTTAGACCAAACAGTTCGTGCCCTTCGTACAAGACGATTATGTCCGTGGGACAATTGCAGTACAACATCGGATCTCCAGATTTCGATACCTTCAAGAAGGGCTCTTTGAGAATGAAAACGGTGCCAATAGGAAGATCGTCCGTGAAGTGGTAAGCTAGGAAGAAGATGGTATTGCCCTCGTGATCTTCTACGACGCTTTCAATGCCGATCCTGATGCGAAAGGGCTCGATCGTGCGTAAAAGTAAATATCCTCCTCCGGCCCTTTCATCCATGCGACTATCTTCAATAGAAATTCTTTGCAAGTCTTTCATCGGCTTTTTACAAGGATCGAGTTTGTAAATAGTTGCTGTCATCTTTTCTGGATTCTGGATCGTCATGTCATGAATAAGCTCATCTTCGTACCGCTTGTGAAGTGCAAGACACAAGTTAGCTTGACGCAGCCTTTGGAACATTGTGTCCACTGTAATTTTTTAAAAAATGGAAAAAAAAAATTGTTTAGAATTGTTGTTCCAATTGCTGCATTTACCAGAATGGTGTTTATCAGAAAGCGTGGATAAAAGTGGATATGATGTTACTCTCAAATGCCACTACCCAGGAAATTATTTGGCAATTTTCAGAAACATTGTTTTAATTACGGTATATAAATAAAGTGTCATTCATCAGAAATTTGGCAATTCTCATTAAATTGTTGAAATAGTTGATACATTATCGTGCTCCAGATTTTTGGCAATTATCATAATTGAACATGACAGTTTGCATAGTTGTAAACGTACATTAGCCTATAACTAATTTTGTTAGTTAGCAATGTTTTGTGATATACGGTAGTGTGAACATTACATGTATTTATTAACGTCAAATTAAAGTTTAAAGGCTCTGTTTCAGTTGCGCCATTCTTTCTTAATTTAATCCAGATTTAACCCTGGGATCAAATTGTCTGAATAGCTTTAATCTATTTTTGTGGAATTCAATAACTATGCAAGATTTGAAACACAACTAGTTATTTATTTAAGATTTCAGCTATTTTCATGAAAAGATTTCAATAAATTTCTGAAAACAGTTTATGGTTAAATCAGGACAAAATTGTCTAAAATGGACAGTACTTGCCACATAATAGCCTACATGTACATGTACACAACATAGTCTACAGTCATGTAGTTTCTGTTCATCTACCAAAACTTTGCCAGACAAAATTAAAAAATGTATCTTCAATTCTGATTCAAAGGTGGTACTAATGGGTTATTCCTACGAATGCAATTCATTCTTATCAAACCATTTATGCATATAATAGTCCTACCATATGCAACTGCTATGTTTACTCCAATATTATAAAACTTGGATCGAGTAGTATACCAAAGTTGATTTGTTATCCCTTGTAACCATTAAAATACCTATTTTGCTGTATTTATAGTATTATATGTACCAATTCAATTGCACTAAAATTTGCCAATTTACTATTGACTATACGAGGTAAACATGTTATTAACATAGGTCTAATATTATATATTGAACATAATATTTCACATATTATGTTCATGAGGTCCTATTAATTTTTCTACCACGTGATAGTTGCAGCTATATAGGCAATGCATGCAGCAATTGTCACCTCTATAGAAATTCAGTTAAAACACTTGACCAAAGTTTGACCCCCATGGTAAACATTTGGTCAAAATAGAACTTGAGAAAAAGGTAAGCAATTTTATGGCAGTGCTTATTTGGAACAAATTTTTGTGATATAATGCTACGTTAAAATACCGGTACTTGTAGGGTCAGTTCCAATCATTTTTGGCCCTGGCTTCTATGGATTTCCATTGCAAACTATAGGGCCAAATATTATTGGAACCGACTATAGCTACAGTAATGCATGTGTTTATTAATAATAATAATAATTTAAATGTATAAATTACCCTATATATGTATGGCTATGTATACATAGCCTATACATCATAGTATTGAATGGTTGGGATTACATCATGCAACCCCTCCTTAAAATTGTTTGAATATTTAAATAATTAGGAATATAAGCATAATACCAGGTATTGGTGTCGAAGGCTAATTTTAATTTAAACATTTTTTTATTTGATAGAACATGCTTTTTTAGTTCTGCTTATGTACCTAGGTACATGCAGCTGCATGTAACCTACCAAGAAAAAATATCAAATAAGGTTTCACGAAGATTGGTACAACTCAATTAGCATTTTCTTTAAATGTAATTTGAACTATAGCCTCATTGTTTGGTGAAGCCATGGGTTCCTCGTCTGCATACGGGTAAACAGTAAATAATAATAGGCCTAACTTTTGGGAAGTCTTTGTCTTCGAAAAACACTTCATATTATCCCAGACTGTCGACATTATACATTGACGCTGAGGAAAACATTAATATTATCATCTTACCTTATACACACTGTTGTCTGGTAAACTTAATTTCACTGACACTGACGAAAGATCACTTCACCTTGCTTCAGTTTAAAACACAATCAAAACCTCAACTCCTTGTTGTTTCAAAACAGAGTAGCGTCCATCTTGCGCATGCGTACTAGAGATTTCTGTTTAATCCAGGAGTATGCACCCGATCAATAACCCCAACTTGTTGATCAGAATTTCTGCATCTTTGGGGATAAATCAAAGTTAGAAAAAATAGGTTCTTTGGTTCAAACCAATCGGAATTAACCAGTCCATAAATTAGGCTTGCATACAATACACAAATGGCAAAGTTAATGGCGTTTAATATATAATCAAAAAAATGGAGAATGGAAACAACAACTACATTTTTACAAACGAAATTGACGGATTTGGGGAAAAATCAACAAACTTTTTGAAAATCCTACAAATACTCTATTGATAAAGTATATTATTTCATCTTTGTTATAGTATAATTTTACAGAATAGGCATCATAGATATTTATATATAGATATTTTGTATTTATAAGATGATATTTCACCAGGAGGTTTTTACGAATGTAGTTGACTGTTTTTATGCGCATATTTATATACTAGGAAGAAAAATAGAAGTAATATGTACATAATACAATAGTTTCCCCCATTTTGAATTCAACAATTAAAATTTTCTTTCCACTGGACGATATTTGGAGGAATTTCCCCAAATATCAATATGGGGATAAAAATATGCAAAAATCAGTGTTTCTTTGACCTGTGCCCCTGTGATACTTTCAAATTGTAAATTTGACATTGGTAAACATTCTTGGCTACATAAATATATACTCCACCAAACTTCCATGCTTTTTTCAGACCAAAATTTAATTTTTCATGACCAAATTCAAGCAGGTTATTTTGCTTTTACAAGCAAAAGTTCATGGAAAAGAGAGATCACAAATTTTCGAGCATTGTAAAGTAATTCACGAAACCTTAATTCTCTTGATGAAAAACGAAATAAATAAAACGAAATCCCATTGCTGCCAGATATAAGGAGTTACCAGCAGGAAACACGTAGATGGTAGGGATAAATCACCAGCATTTAGGTTTTGTCACACTGCTCTCTAATGCCATTGGTTTACAGGGTTTAAATAAAATTTGATGAAATTTTCTATAGAGGGTTCCAAAAATTCGCCCGAAATAAAACTTATAAACGAAAAATGATAGCATGATGTCGCTATCTGTGGTGTTTTTGCCAAATTCGCCCAAAATCTTGACTTTTTACAAAAAATGAAGCTATAAAAATATGTTTTATAGAATTAGTGTGACCAGTCATAGGGATTTTCACTCAATCCGCAATGTTTAATACACAAGTTTGGATGCAAGTTTAATGATTTAGCCATTTCATGACTCATGGGTTTTGCAACCAATATATATAAACAATAGTTTATACTTTTTTTCAAAAATGCATGTGTATTCTAATTAGTTTTACAATTCCGTTTTGAAATTATTCCGGGCGAAATTTCGCAATCTCTACATTTTTACACCTCAAATACAAAATATACAAGAGTATACACGACTATCATTTTCCTAATTTCCAATTCATTTTATATAATTTCACGAAATTTCGCAGCCTCGCTATTAGTTTGGACAAAACCATGCAATGCATGCAAGCACGACTCCCAAATTTTTAGTGAACTTAAAATCGTCAGCTTCAGGCCCAAGATACTGATTTACAATTTGTGAAACATATTTCAGAATATGACATAACAGTCAAAACACATTCCAACCACATGATTCAAACGAATTCAGTGCACGAGCATAAGGGCAAGAATGAACAATTCACTCCATTGTCAAATATATTTTTTTCTGCAGTTACCAATCTTGTTTATAAAATACATTTCCCCCCTAGTAACAATATAATAATATGTGACAGCCATTTTTCGAGTTCCAACATTAGACCCACATCAGTCTACACACCATATCCTAAGCATTTTCTTACACATAACCACTTGGTGGTTTAAAAAAACAAAAATATTAACGTGGATTTCAGGCTATCAAAACCCACTAACTAGAATTAAATACATATATTTATATATAAACATTTTCATTTATAAACACATAGTGTTAGAATTTTCTTTGTTCATTCTTGCCCTTTTTAACTTTATTCAAAAATTTTTCCCATAAACCGAACCAGATGACGCCATCTAGAGATACAATCTAAAAACAAAAATTTTCAAAAAATGTCCCCCCATACTGTTTACACTTTCTCTACTGATAAAAATACATGATGAAATTTAAAAATACTACACTATACATTAAATATACATAGAATATAATGGCAAATGTGGCAGTAGGTGGTTTTGTACCAACCGCAGTACGAGCCATATGTGCTCGGAGGAGTAGAAAACAACAAATGGAGAGGTCTAAGTCTGCAATTTGATCAATTTGTCCCTTCCTCAATTGAAAACTCTTCAAACTTTGTAATATCAGGAACTCTGTAGCAATTTTGAAGCTATTCCTTGTATAATCTGAATTGGCTTTTAGTCAGACTTGGAAATGGCAGTTATTTGGTTTCCAACAAGTAAGCATTAGCGAAAATCAATTAAACATTCGTATTGCCTTTCTTAAAGAATTACGTGCTAGTTTAAAACAATTCGTGTGACGTAAACTGCAGTTCTTTCAGATAATACATCCGACTTTTTCTGCAGTTCTACACCACTTAAAAATTTCCACGAAACATTTCTTTTTAAAAACATAAATGTCATTTCTTTGTCTTTCTCAAGGTGCCAGGAAACCATTTCGAAATAGCAATGATAATAATTAATAACTTTTAAGCTAAAGAATTCATTCAGCGATAATTGGAAAAATCAGTACAATTTTCAATAAGGGAAAAAAGTTGCTTATTTTGATTATTTTTTTCACAATTTTAAAACTTTTGCATGTTCATCCTTACACTCGGCCCAAGTTAATGTCCAATTTTCAGGAAGCAATAATTTGGCCTCAGAATGGATCCCATTGACAAGTTCAAATTGGGTTTTTACTACTCAAGTGCTGACTAAAAGTTACAAAAAGTACACGTACACCCAACATGGGTTAATCATCATGTTATGAGATTTCCAAATACTTTAGAATTCTACAAAATGTTCCCGTTTTGAAACTATACTGACCCTTCATAATGCAGTTTCTGTGGAACAATTTGCAACAGTTCATGTGTAGTTCTACATCTGTTGCACAAACGAGCAGTGATACCAGGAAAAATATCCCACACAAGTACTCCAATTTTAGAACTGTGGTAATTTAGCAATTTTTGTCGGATTCCTAAACCAGAACCACTGATCTCTATATAAACTGGATAGAGGTATGAGGGAGCAACGATGTTCAACAATGGCGGCTGCTCGCGCATGCTC
>JAQIXP010002735.1:0-14454 GCA_034700285.1 Proteroiulus fuscus
CTGCATTTTGCAGCTGGTATGTGCTGCCATCAAACGAGCCAGAATCTCAACTGGCAATATGTGATCCCCCATCTTAATGCCCTTCTTGGGAGGAGGAACCCCGGGGGGGTAGGTGCGATCGTGTTCGACTTAAGGGAACTGCTCCAGCATTTACCTAAGACCATGGGAACCACGAACACCATGGCAAGGCAGCCGACCTTGGGAATTAAACCCAGGTCTCCTGAATGCCAGGCTGGTGTGTTCCCACAATACCACCGTGATTAATCTTGTGGTGAGACAGAGCTAGTTAGCATCGCTATATCTCATTGTCGGTACTATCCAACATAACATCCCCACGGAACTACGGTGGCCTTTATGCACGGTTGCTTAGCGAAGCGCTACGCGCTTCGAACCAACTATACATCTCTTTCCACCAAAACATGGGGGCCACCGTAATGTTGTAGTCAAACGTTCCATGGGGGATGGAACGTTGGATAGCGCCTCATTATCTTTACATGTACCTGTTAGCTCAATCATGTGCGCTTGTGGAATTCCCATTACATTAAAGCAGGCTTCGATCTGCTGGGCAACCAAAGGTTTAGTTGGAGCCATAAATATAATCTTCCCTTGTGGATACCAACGATAGAAATTGTACATTATCACAGCAGCAATAAATGTTTTTCCTAGGCCAGTGGGTAAGCTGACCAAAGTATTTGAAAACAATCCTTTTTTCACGATGGCAAATTGATATTGACGCACTTCGTAATTTGTAGGATAAATCCATGACTTGCCAGCTTCTGCATCAAATCCTTCCAGGAATTCCTGTTCCTGACTCTCATTTACGTTGAAAACATTTTGCAGTTGTTGGCTTGACTCCCCGAGACAAGCTAGGAAGTCATCATCTTCATCATCAAAACTGATATCTTCAACATATGAGGCCATCACGTATGTATCCTATGTATAGTCGTCTACAATATACCTTGGATACCATAGACTCAAGTAATATGGTGGTACCTAATAATACCTCATTATCGACAATTCAGACTCAATCGCATGGAAAACATTTGAAACAAACTTTACAAGCACTTGAAGCTTGTTTACCAACACGTTTACCAAACATGGGCTTTTAAAAATGCAGCTAGCATCTCAAGAATAGTATAGTGATAATCACTATACTGTAACTAAGAAAGAGATCGGCAGAGGCCGCTAGTGAGCCCATGTAGGGCTCGTAGGCCTTTGCTGATGTGTGCATTTAATGTATACATGCTTGCAAAAATGAATAAATCAATCAATCAATCAAGTCCGAGCCCGGGGATTATTACCCTCCTTGATTATTACAAATATTCGTTGACAACGGAACACTAACAGCCCCATCTACTTTTCGCACAGTACTTTTCGCTAATGCAGCTACCGTACAATAGTTATTGTAGATGGCGCTACTAATGTTACAAAATGTTTAAATGCAAATGCAAATGCAAAGTGCTTCGCTTCACGCCTGCCCATTAGGAATCTCTCAGTAGGTCAGGCCCAATATGAGAATACAGTCCGTGACCTCTTAGTGCTACACCGTCGTATGTAAAGAGGGAATTTTGATCTTGATTCAAAACAACATAATTTTCACTTCTTAATGGCTAAAATTTCCAGTGATGATGATGAAGATTACATGTCAGACAAGTACCTTGCTGAATGGTATTAAATTAATTAACCACGGTCCTATCCATGCACTATGACACAAATTACAGATATTGGTACTAATTATTCTTGTACTTTCAGTACTGATGTTCGGCCTGGTTTAGTCTTTCAAAAATCGACAAAACGAAAATACGAGCAGGAACACGTTCATAAGATCACCAATCAACGATCTCGCATGAAGCCACGAAAGGTGATTGAAGAGGAACAGCGTGAAGAAGGCTTACAAAAAGCATTAGGCATGGAAAACAAGGGTTTTGCTCTGCTGCAAAAAATGGGCTATAAACCAGGGACGAGTTTAGGGAAAAGTGGAACGGGACGAATAGAACCGATTCCAGTCAGCGTGAAAGTTGACAGAGGTGGATTAGGAAGAGATGAACTACTGAAACAGAAACGCAAAGAAATAGCCTCAATGAAAGTTAGATTACAGCAAAAAAGGCAGACCAATTTGACTGCACAAAGCCAAGAATTTGTGAACTATCAAAAGACCAAATTGCTGGAACGACAGTATAACAAGGACTTGTACAACAGTCAAAAATCATGTCAACAATTGGATCAAGCTTTGGCAAGCATTAATTTTGGTTCACTCTACTTTTGCTGAAGAGAGCTTTGCCATTCCACTTTCCGTTTGTGGAAAATCCTTCATTCCGTCGCGGTAACAATACTAAAAAAAAAAAAATTGCCATCTCACCCTAGAGTCTACCAGCGGTTCCCAACTAGCGGCCCGCCTGACCACCGCTGCATTCCCCCACTTCCCAAAATTGTCCAACTCATATGCTAGATTAAATGGCAAAAATATACATTTTTGAATGGTTTTGAGCAAAAAAAGTCGCCTGCGGCGCTATTTTGTGTGAATTTCTCAGATTGCCTTGCCAAATCCAATAACAAATTTCCCTGACATTTCCAGGTTTTCCAGACAAAATTTCACAAATCTCCAGACGTACTATACGCAATTAAAACGACAATTTAGTACTTTGCAACTATACCCTGGGTTGCAACGAAATCCATTTTGTTTGGAGGGTATGGGAAAGGATAGGGGATGGGGGGGGAAGAGAAGAAAGAGGCTCGACCAAAAATATTTTTCAAAATTTGACCTGCAGGCGAAAATTTAAAGGTTTTTTGTACATTTCTGGCAAAATTTACAGAAAAAGGCACCACAGGCGACTTTTTTGCTCAAAAACTGCCGAAAAATTGTAAATTCTTCAGACACAGATTAAGTTTCCCTGACATTCTGATTTTACTGACATTTCCAGGTTTTCCAGGCGGCCAGACACCGTGATTTCTGCAGTTATATACAAAAACCTTTTTTTAGGTCGGGTTGGGCCGCCATTCTCCCCCTCCCCCTTCCTCTCCGGGCAGAATCTGGCCCTACGGTAGAATATTGAAATTAAATCTGGCCCGGAGGAATAAATGGTTGGGAAACGCTACCCTAGACCGTCCCGGTAACCTGGTTACCAGGATATGAAGGATTTTCTGACTGAGGTGAAAAAGAATGTGGCAAAAGTGGATTGGACAACACCATAATTTTATCATTGTAGAAAAAACAGAAACTTGTGTGTAATAATGTTGCACTTACTTTCTTTTGATAAAGGGTCTCGATGAACCTTCTGAAATTTGGTTTTGGCCCGAGAAAATTAAAAAAACAGATGCTGAAAATGATGAGACGAGCAGTTCTTCTGATGAGGAAGATGATGATGATGATGTCAAGCTTAATGTAAGGGAATGTTTTTAAAGAAAGTTATTTGGTGCATGGAATTATGTTTTTTTTTTATTTCTTTCAGACAATGGAGAAGTTAGAAATACTTACCGAATACTTGCGCAGTGCTTATTACTTTTGTGTTTGGTGTGGGACTGCATACGAAGGTTAATATTCTAATCCAGCAATATTTAAGACGTTTACATACATAAGCTATCTAGAGTACATGTAACGCTCTACATATGTGTTTCATTTCAGATAGTGAAGACCTGTTGAAAAATTGTCCAGGGAAAACATTAGAAGATCATTAAAGCTATGGTGCATGCCATTGTAATGTATATAAATAATAAATCATATTTAATTTCTATATCAAGTACAAATAATTTGCTGTGCTCATTGTCTACTCACTATGTATAATGTACAAGTAACAAACAGGAATAACTCATGCAGATTTTAGAGGTTCGTCAATATCCTTGACCGTTTCCGTTCCATCCATAATATTGGCATACTTTAATGCTTCTTGGATATGGTCATATTTAAATTTGTCAGCTGACCACTTGTATCGACAATAACCCCTATAATGGTAACAATAGAAGGAAAATAATTTTGCTAGGAAAATTAGTGAAACACACAGTTGAGATGAACAAAATAAACTGAAAAAAAACCATACCAATATGCAAATGTCACGGAAAAAAATGAAAAATAGCCAATGTGAATCGCCATCCTTGCTTTACCTAGTAAATAATAAGGAATTGTAATACTTGCATGCACTCATAGGCGCGTGTACTATAGACCTGCACTTAGGGGAGGGCAGCCATAGGGAATTTTTCTCGGCCCTCAAGCCCCACCCCCCTAAATGTGCCTATATATGCATGCACTTGTAATGTTGGGTTCGTTGGGGGGGGGGGGGGGGGGTCGGGGGGCTTAATGCACGAGCCAATTACACTTGATTTGATGGAAGGTCCACAGAGCTTATAGTTTTGAAACAAAAAGCTATTCAGGACAATGCACCTTTGACATTTTTAACATAAGGAAGTACTTCTTTGCCTTATGCACCTAATGTTTTTTATAATGCGTGTATAACGTTATTTACTTACTTGTAAACATAAAGTATGCAAATCCAGAAACTATTCCTGTTGGGATGCTGGTCAAAAATGTGCTTCTAAAACAAGGCATATTGCTAAAATCCGTTTTGAATGGATTTAGCTTTGTAAAAAATATTGATAGCGTTAATTTTTGAACAGTAGGCCTAATATAAAAAGTACGACCGGTTATAGCGAGGTAGATTTTTTAAACAACTTACAGAGTTGGAAGTAACGACATCGTCATTCTCACTCATTATTTTATGCTGTTAAAACACAAACTTAAATTCTAAATAACATAAAACGCAAACTCCGACTAAAATCAATCAAAAAACAGAAGTTCAAACGAACTGCTTGTTTCACTGCCTACCACCCACCTTCGTAATAAATATTTGTAGGTGGCGCTGGAAGAAATGCTGAACTATTTGTCCTACATATAATCATAGCTTTAATTAAAATAAATTTATGTTAAATAACTTACAAATAAGTAAAGAGTAAAGATGCTAATATTATATAAATTGTGGAAAAGTATTTTTTAATTAAAAACTTTATGTAAAAAATAGTATATTTCGATTTTTCATAGACTTGATCAATTCCATATAAAAATAATAAAAAGGTATAAAAGTATTAATTTAAAGTACAAAATATATTGTAAAGGTGAGCAGAAACAGTTATAGCACGTGAGAAAATTATCTTTAACTGTAAGGTCATGTGATATATACATGTCCATAAAGTAGATGAACTCACGTACATAGCTGTCAATCAACCTTTAAGTAAATGCCATATTATCTGAATATTATGCAAAAACACAAAATGCAAACAACAAAATAATAATAATAATCACAGCCTCTTTGTGATAATCAGACAACGTTGATATCCTAAGCTAACGTCAGTGAACAATTCTTACATCTTAAAAAGTTAAAATATTTCTATACTGCAAAACCCACAAAGAAATGGCACAGAAGATGACCAACCAATTGCCTTTTGTGAATGCTGATCCCAACTGGACATAAATATAATTGAAAATAAGTTAATACATTATTTTAGTAACTATAATTCAAAGTTATTGAAAAGATTTTGAAACTCAATGAATGCCTTTCAAAACCTTTTGTAAAAATAACTCAGTTTATCATTTTATAAATTTAGTTCCTTAAACTATGGAAAAAGTTCAAGATAATGCTACGTACCGTTACAAAAAAGTTACACCTGTCTCCCAGGCAACACTCTGCACATTCCCAGTCATTATAGGATACACGGTCACACATTGGAAACGTTTCTTTTTTTTTCTGGTCACAAATTGCTTTGGTGGCACATTGTTTGGATATAAAATATTGCTTGGGAGCTCCTTCAGTAAAATATGGAGCACCTGGCAATACATAATGTTTACGAGAATTTGTTAGCATACATTTAAACGAAACCAGGATTTCCAAGCAAATTCCAAGTGTACTCACTCCCCCATTTTACTGTTGAAAGGCAGTACTCCTGATGCTGTTTACACTGCTCGACATTTTGCCCGCATTTGTCATCGTTGCGATCTTGTTCTGAGCAAGAATAACATTCCAGAGTGGAAGCTAAAAAACGAACAAATTAAGTGTGACTTTACTCATGATATTATAATTAATTTTGAAACGTGAAATTACCAGTGAGCTTACCTAATGAAATCGATAAAGCAATAAGTATTGCATATTTTATGATGCCTAGCATTTTCTAATGCTTCCAATTAATAACTAGAAAAGAATAATCAAGCATTATTTTCGTTAAAAGAGAGCAATTTTAATCAGCCAATTTAAAGCAAAATGATTTAAAAAATGGAAACCTATCAATCAAATTTACTGCAAATTACAATCATATGGAATACAGTGCCCCTTCAAATGCCACTATAGCAAATAATAAAATGATCTACTCACAAGTTGTTAAATATAGATACATAAACAGAAATATTTGTCATTCTTGTTAAACACTCAAGTGAATTATTTAAAAAAA
Organism: Proteroiulus fuscus; assembly: GCA_034700285.1. Taxonomy (NCBI): domain Eukaryota; kingdom Metazoa; phylum Arthropoda; class Diplopoda; order Julida; family Blaniulidae; genus Proteroiulus; species Proteroiulus fuscus. The sequence goes on from JAQIXP010002735.1 coordinate 6,430, forward strand.
TCAATAAAGCATTATCTGTCTGGCCACAAAGTTGCCTACCAAAAGTTACCTCTGACCTTTGACCAATGATTAATTATTTACTTGCAATTACGTGTAATAACAAAATCAAAATGTTAACTGCCCTGTTTCTTAAAAATTACATTACTAATCATGTTAATGGTACAAATCTAATTTATTAAGCCCTACATTATTCAAAAGCCATGATTTTTACTCACCCTGGGGAGCAATAACTTATAAAAGACTCAACATCTAACAAACTTAATCAATGACTTTTAAGCAACTTCAGAGTTAACAAAAATTTTTGATACCAAGATTATTTCTTTCCTAGGACTACTTGTACATTTCAAAAGTTTTTCCCGAAACATTGGCTACTTATTAGAAAAAAAAATTAAAAAAATTATATAAATTTTGGCTAGACCAATTAGTTTAAGAAATGATAAATGTCTAGGCAAATTAAAAAAATGTAAAGCCTACTACTTTTCAACTATTAGACCAAAATTCCTTGGCATACATGTACTAAAAATCCCACAAAACGAAACATGTTAAGGATAATGCGATTAAGTTGAGGCAAAATTTAGAAACAATAGACAATCAACATCGTTACATCTGCTATACATTATAAAAGCAGTTGATAAAGGAAACAAATAATAAATATAAACATGAGCTAAAGACCTTGGAAAATAAAAGCCCAAATTAAAATTATTAAATACATGTACTTAACTTGGTGTATATATTTTAAAGAAAAATGCATCCATCTAACAGAACTGTAATACAAATACATTTAAATGTCTTTTTAATAATAAGGTAATTTTGGTTTCAGTATTAGTAATATTTTACTAAAATCTTTATCAAAATTTCAATTGTTGAGCTTTCATTAATTACATTTTGGCTTCGAACACTAGCGCATAAACCAAATCTGCTTGGAAATTCAATTATTTTACATAAATTTATAGACGTATCTGTGCATATTAACAATAAAATAAAACGTTTTATTACGAGCGTAAAATAAACTTCAACGTATGGAATGACCTTACTGCCATCTTCTCTTTATTGGCATCTAAAATCAATCTTGGTTTTTAATTTAACTTCAGCAGTTTAACTTTTTAAGCATAAAGCAATTGGCCTTTGATGAACCCAATTTTGTGACACTGTACAGCCATAAAAAAAACTGTTTACTTTTTATCAGTTTTGAGTTGCTGGCCAGGCCCATGTCTGAGTTTAAAAGCATATTTGATAAATATAACAAGACAAAATTTACGAATTATAGGTTGGATGTTAAATCGTATACCTTTATTTTATAATTTTGGAAATGAATTATCAATATGGTATATCTTATCATAATAGATAAACAAGCCTTGTAGGATATGATTCCATTTACAATCTTGCAAGCTAACCTACAGTTACATGAAAACAATGGATTAAGGTGTTTGGAATACTACAGGCTTCTTGCAAAAGCAGTCTTCCAACAGGTAAGAATTACAGATACATTTCATTTTCTTTAACCTAAGTCATTTAAACAGCTTATACTAAAAGTTTCTTAGAAATTCAAAATTTTTGAACAAATGAATCATATATTATAGAAGTAACCTTATGCTTAATTCAATATTTACAGAAATAAATAGAGATATTACATGAATGATTGAATACAAAAAAATCAGTAATTTATCTAAGCGCCACTTGAGCAATCATACTTTAGTGGTTTACTTCAATTGCAAGTAGGCCTACTTCATTACATGGCGAATGAAATTGAATGTTATGTTATCATAGATTTACGCACCATTTCCATTTTAAGGTCAGATGTTTTAATCAGAAATTATATGCAAAATTAAAAAAAAATAAATTTATTTTCTTCCTTTTCAATGTAGTGGAACTTATATCTCAATATTACAAGAAAAGATATGGATTAAAACTATATGTACCAAAATGCATGTACATTGTTTAAAATTTATTGAACATAATTGATGATCATAATTTAAACCACAACACCCAGATAAGCATAAAAACCAATTGCAAAATTGAAGGACTTTACAGGAAACGTTGTGTCCCTTGACCACAGAAAATTTTGGACATTTTTTCTTTAAAATGTTATTGCTTATCGACCCTAGTATTTAAATTAGAACCCATCCATTTGAAGTCCTGATAATTGATTTGTATTTATTTTTGAATTCCAGTTTGTAGCTATGCTTAAATTTCTTGATTAGCTAATATGCCAATAAGTCAGCATGAAGAAACCACTGATAAATATAATTAATATACAGCTTCATCACTGGGCGTTATTTTATCGGCAAATGAATTGAGAAAACATTTGGAAATCTAAAGACTACGCACAGTCATTTAAAATATTGTATTATTCACAAAGTACACACAGAACAGGCTTATAAATTGTTTGCACATGTTTCAGCAATAGTATCTTTGTGCAGGTTACTTTGTTTGCCGCTGATAAAACGATAAGCATGTTTACCTCGCATTTTATTTCACAAAAATTAAATTTAATGTTCTGTTTGTGCAGCATGCGTGGTATAGTAATGATAACTTTTTTTACCCCACATTCATAACATCATCATTTCAGGATGGACGACTCAACCTTTCTGCTGAGCAGTTTACTCCCATCATTGGAATTTGCATTTCAAATACCTCAGAATCTTCTGTGTGAGAGTTGTAGTCAAGCAGCAATTAATCCATGGAGAACAAAATGCAATCATTTACTGTGCTGGAGGTGCATGAACGAAATACTGAGATGTTTGCAAAAGTGTCCTGTTGACGGTACTCGAATCATTGTAGGAGAGGTAAAAACTAAATACTAAACTTATTTATCGAAGGAATGAACGTGGCAGAGGGCACCAATATCTGCCTTTTACATGTTTTCACATCAACACTATTTTCCCCAATTTTTTTTTTCATATTCTTACAGTTCTACACTCTAAATGTCTAAGTTTTCACATTTTTCACTCTATAAGTGTTGCGTTTATCACTTTGATTTATAACGTATCACCAACTTTATTATTATAAATTAATTGCTTAGCATCATGCATAACACTATTTGGTTATAGTTATACTTTATCAACTAAACAGAATCTTGTTTTGCTTCATCTGCTATTTTCTTAGCGTTAACATTAACATCATTTCTTTTGCTGAGCAATAATTTCTCCTTTTTATTAAATCCTGCTTCAGAATAACTTTCTATGAGAGATCTCATGGAAATGTTTAGGCCCCAAACAATGATTAATTTAATTAATAGTTTGCAAAAAAAAAAGCTACGACACGATCATGTTTCAATTGAAACTTAAGCATCTTACATTTCTGCAGAAGATAAAACATTTTTCTGCAGAAATTCGTCCCCTTAATTCTGAAATGTTGTTTCTGAAGAAATAGGGGACACACACACATATATATTTATTTTAAGTATGGAATACTGCTACTAATGTAGTTCACTTTTTAGAGAATTTTGTTAAATCCCTTAAAAATTTCACATGTCATGCCAACCTTCTAATTTCAAGCTCTGCTTTTTTTAATACTCAATTTTTTTCCACTTATTTCACAATTTTCCACATCTGTCAAAATACTATGAATATATAATATTCTTGACAGGAACTATTAATTTTATTGTAGCCTACTGTACTTTATCAATGCGTAAATACTACAATTATTACTAGTACAATTAATTTTAAAAAAAAACCATGAAAATTAGTTAATATAAATCACAAACTTTTATTAAATAGTGTCTACAGCTACCGAAGAGGTAGTAAAACTAACTTAAAACTAAATCTCATAGTTCCAATTTCAGAGATATAACAAATTTGAGAACAGGCAAAATGTGTTCAAATACCAAATTTGTTTTACATTTTCTCCTTTGTGCTGTTTTACTTTTATGCTCATTTACTCACAAATTCACAGCTAGTTAACCCCACTACTCAAAACTTAAGATTGTCAATCTATTTAGCTCTCTAAAGTCTAAATTTTAACCAGTTGTTGGCTTTTCACTCAACAAATTCAAATCAAAAACTTCCTTTTTTTCTAGCAAATGTTACCAAAGCATGCAAAAACTATCTCATGAAACAAACAAAATACTATGCAATTAGCACATGTTAACTTGAACAAGCAACAAATAAAACTTTACATAGTAAACTAGAAATAAAAATTATAAAGCATTGAAACCAAATTTCAAATTAATTTTCTCGACAACAGTGCCTTATTCTTATTTCAGGCTAAATTACAAAGAGATGTAGATGAAGCTGTTCGAAATTTACTTGTAAGGTGCCCGTACCAAAAGCATGGTTGCGGAACCATGATTTCCTTAGGAAAAATCATGGCAAGTATATTCAAGATCATATAACAACTGCTACGAAATTAAAAACAATAATAAACTCGCCTCTTTCTTACATATAATAGGAACACATGGAGGTATGTTCTTATCTTCCTGTGTACTGCCCAAAAGAATGTGGTCTGACAATACTGCGCAAGAATATTGTTCAGCACATCATCAGTTCTTGTCTTGGAACCCAGACTCAACAGGTTTGCAAGGATTATTTGCGTTGATTTTCATAGCATACATGTATTACAAATCTAATCCCCAAGTGAATCATGTATAGGAAAAGAACGTATCCCAGTCAATTGAAGACATTAAAATAGCTACAGCCCAAGAGGAATTATCTATCGATGAACATCAGCATCAGGACGCCGAAGTAGCTTTAACTGAAATGCAAGATCAGATCCTGGAATTAAATCAGAATGTAAGCCACTTATTACATGGAAGCAAGTTCAGTAAATCAACCAATGCAATTAATGTAAGTGTAATTTGCAAATTCAAAATAATCATCTTAATTAATGCATCAAGGTTGTGTAGCAGTATAATCATTACACTTTCAGAATCCAGCAGTAGTTAAGCGAAGGAATCTTGAAATCCGCAATGGCAAACATAAATCCATGTCAGATATAGAAATTCTACAACAATTTGGAGATACAGGTTACTTTAACTTTGCAGTGCAAAATTTCAAGGAATTTACTGGAAAAAATGGCACCAACAAACTTTTAGAAATGATGCATCTTCTTGTGGAAAGAGTGGATGATATGAACAGTAGAATGGTCACTAAAGAATCTTTGAATCAAGTTGCAGGTACCATAGAAAAAAACCTTTTTACTATTGTCTAGAAATAGTAGTGTATTTTATGACTATCTTGAGTTACGGTAGGCCTACTTTTTATCTGAAACATGACATTTTTCAGCAACCCTTTTGGACAGGATTGAAATTTTTCAAAGTTCTCTTCGGATTCACTACAAAAAATTGGAAGCACTGGAAGCCAACAATAAAACTTTTGAGGAACTACAGACCAAGATCATGGCAGAAAGCGAGAAGTCAGTGAAGTATACGGAATCTTTAATAGAAAAGCTGGACGAATTCACCAAGAAGTTAACAGCCCAGAACCAGGCGTGGACGCAAATTATTGACCACATTGAGAAACCTTGGCTCAGGGAAACCCAAAATGGAATATTTGTATGGAAAGTTACTGATTACTCCAGGAGAAAGCAAAGAGCCTCTAGAGGGTTAGAGCAGGAAGTGTACAGTCAGCCATTTTTCACCCACCTATATGGCTACAAATTATGTCTACGTGCATATCTGAACGGTTATTGTGATGGAGAAGGCAGCCACGTTTCAGTGTACATTTGTCTCATGAAAGGACCTTTTGATGAACTTCTCTCTTGGCCCTTCAAAAGCAAGTTTACATTTTATTTACTGGATCAGAAACATTCCGAGAAAAAGGACCACTTGATGATGCTAGTGGATCCGAAAAAGATGGGTCAACAGTTCACCAAATGGTGTCAGAAACCTGAGAGCGAGAGAAACGTAGGCTTCGGAGTTCCCGAGTTTATTTCTCATGCCAAATTGGAAAAGAGTGCCTATTTGCATAACGATTGCATCTACCTCAAAGTTGTGGTTAATCTTACTGACAATGATAAAAAAGAAAAAAAGCATCCATAATGCAAATACAATGTACCTATAATAAAATTATTTCTAAAGTTACCAGCAAACTAATTTCAATAGGATATGTGAAGTATTGGGAATGTTAGATTTATTTCAAATTGTAAGAATTTTTTGGTTGTATTGTATTTCCATGAAAATTTAATTAACTTTGAATGCAAAAAGAATTTTTTCCTTGCTGACAAACATAGCATGGAATTCATAAAATAATATAAGAAAAATACATGTACAACTTTGACATTTCCTTTCAATTCTCTAATTTTATCTAAAGGTTTATTGATAATGTTAGGGATTATCGATAAATGAGATGTACGCCAAGTATGTAAAAATTGAACAAATCTCCAGGCCAAAAAATGGCAAAAGCAATTTGTAGTTTATGTTCTAAATGTGGCCCTGGTACATTTACAATTTTTGGTGCCTACTGTTCAATTTGACTCGTTACAAAGTGTTATTTTATTGGAAAAAGACTAAGAATTACTCTGATACAGAAATAATTATAAAATTACAGTTCTTCTTGGGTTAATTATACCTAAACAAAATTCTACTGCTGATTGTAAGTAGGCTACATCATTGAAATTTAATAACAAGGGATCAATCTAAGTAGTCAGATAGCAGTAAAGGGTTAGTGACCATCCCTTTTATAGGTCACCTTCTAAACAAGCCTTTCAAGAATTATTGCACAATAATGATAATGTGAATTCATCTCAGGTCAGCTAATGCACATGGGATCATGTCCTGTAGGATTTACTTTGACATTTTTAGGAGCATTTTTAATTATTTTTTTCCATTCAAGTTATTATAATTATTAGTATTAGTAAAGCATTTTTTTTTTTTGGAAAAAAACAAAGATAAGAACCAATTATATCAAGCATGCTGTGTATATTTTCAATTATTTGTTAACCAGCACTAACTTTATTATTAATGGGATTTTATAAAAAATTCCAGAACACAACAAAAAATAACTAAGCTATTAATCAGAACTTGCTTAGATAAAACCTTTGTTTACACAACCAACGTTTAAAAGATATATATTATTTTTTCACCAGTTCAGCCATTCGATCCCCCTCACAAGCATTTGATGTTTAAAAAATACATTTTAATTCTAGTTGGAAAGATTAATAACCTAAGGTAAAGGTGGTTGAAAGTCAACTTTAACACCACCAATAAGAAGAAAATTCCTCTAAAGCAAGTTACCTGGGTTCCTACCACTGGTACATAATATATAGGCCTACACTAATCTGACCCAGAGGTTCTGCCCCCAGCCCTTGGGTAGGTCAAATAGATATCTATAAAAACATGGAGTTCTGAGTAACTATACTTATTGAAAAGGAGAGATCATCCTACTATAGGAATTAGAGAGAATCAATTGCTGAACCATGTGGGTAAGTGCGTTAGCATTCAGATTTTGAATTACAAATCAAAAATTATTTATAAAGTTTGTAACTTTCTGAGAAACAACTAACGATGCTGATTGTAGGGTACTGAGTTGAATTGAATTGAATTCTTATGTAGGGTGCAAGTAAAATCGTAAATAACCAACCGTAAGCAGTTATGCCCAGTCTAATAAATATAACACGAACAGTTAAACTTCCCATTAAAATAATTAAAAAGATGTATTGCTGTTAATTATAAGAAAATTAGCTTTATCTATAATTGCCTTTGTTTGAACTTTTCAAACTGAACACATCATAGGAACACATTGTCACATTTTGTGTGACTAATTTGCCATGCATTAGCTTGCGTTCATTGAGCAAAATCGCATTTCATTTAATCCAAAAGTTTACTTTCTTGACAACTATCTTTGTAAACTACAAACTTTCGGATAAAAGATAAAATTCACTATGAATATATAGGCATATGTGATGAATATATTTTATGGGGTAAACTTTAGAGCCTGTGCATATCCAATTTGGATAGAAAACTATTTTTCTTGCATGATATGCTTCGTAACAAAACTTTGGGACTTCCCATAAATGATGTCATGAAAAATTGTGCATTTTTTGTCCCCCTAGTATAACGTCACAAATCACCCCCCCCCCCCTTTCCCT
>JAQIXP010002736.1:0-14451 GCA_034700285.1 Proteroiulus fuscus
GATTGGCGCCCACCCTTAATAAAATGGCCCCCCCCAAAAGAAATTCCTGGATCCGCCACTGTTGCCCTTACCATTTTGCAATAATGTTGCATGCACTCACCCTATTGACTTTTGGCAGGCACTCCAGGATACTGAACATGAGCTTGGCATTGCCTTCGGGGTCGTCGGGGAGGCATACAGCCAGGGCGTCCACCATCATTTGGTAGAGGCACTGGGTGAATAGCGGCTCGGGCAACTCCCGGAGGTAGTCCTTTAAAACACCTAGAAATCAGAGAAAAATAGCAGACAATTGTAGTAATTTGACGAATAATTTTCTTATCAATTGTGAAGTACTGATCAACCGTAGGCACGCTTACCCGTGATGACATTGATGTCAGGAACATTATCTGGCGACAGATCCACCATCCGCGGATTCCTTTCGAAAGCTTCTCGCAGCATTCTCTTCTTGGATGCCGATCCGCACAAGCGATACAAGCCGATGATGTCCAGCCCTCTCCTCTCCACTTCGTCGATACACCTTTTGATCAAGATGGGTAAACTGAATCCAGAATTCTCCCGCACAACCACGCTTTCCAAATCTGCGCCGAACAAGCCGCTTTTCCTGGTTATTGGGGCTCTCTTGAAGGCCTGCCGTGGTTCGGCATAACGTAACTTGAGGTAGAGAGTGCCACGTGGTTCCACTTTGACGGCAATCTGGTGGTAAGTGGAATCACGTAGCAACGAAGCCAAATGAATGGATCCCCGATAACAGAGTTTATGACGGAATTGGGGATCCCAACTATAAATGAGGAAGTCCAATTCTTTATTGGCAATGAGGTCCAATTCAAAAGTTTCGTCCCAGTCAAAATTCTGATCCCCTGTCCGTACTACCGTCCTTGCTTTATGGACCCGGTCACACTCTAGCACACAATACAGATCACGGTAATGCTCCGTGGTCCTCGTTGCCGATTTCAACCCTCGCCCTCCTAACAGATGCACCCATAACAGCCCACTAAAACTAGCTTCGACCTCTGGCACGGTCGATGGAGTTCCGGCTGCAGCTGCTCGCTCCGGCTTGTGCTTGAGGAACTCGGCCGGATTGATGTCCAGCAGGCGGACCCGGCTCTCCGACGGCTTTGCCGGACTCGGATGGGGGATTGGCCGACCGTCTTCCAGCATCAATCGAAACCTTTGCGATGGTGGGAGGGTGTCTGTCTTCGTGGCTCGAGGTAAAGACCTGGTAGAACCCCGATAATGACGATAATAATAATATGGACGATCCTTTAAGAAGATAACAAATGTGTTACTATGTGAAACCACTAAATACGGCGAATAATCTTTGCAATTCTAAAATAATACACTTATAGGCTGTAAAGTGCTAATTTTATTCATTTTAGAATTAATGGCCTCAAGTATAACAGAAAATATAGGATTTTATATTCGAAATAGCCGATGATATTTTAAGTTGTATAATTTTCATATTGACATGCTGCTGCATTAAACTATAAACAAGTGCTTTTTTTAAAGTCTCTGTCAAATTTAATTATTTTTATCTCAACAAGGTTTAATTTATAACTTTGTGAATAGTTATTTTTAGTATCATTACTCCACATTCTTAGTAAAATGACATATGCCCTGATCATTTGATATTTTAACTCAGACATAAGCATTTTTTTTCTTATCATATACTACCTATTGTTCAAACCTGATCTTTTAAAAGTAAAACTGAGTATACATCAATTGTTATAGTTCACCACTTATCATCATGCTAGCCATATAAATTGATGCCATTATTTCTGCGAGGTAATACTGCTCGCATTTTTTCCTGAAGCGCTTTTTCAAAAACTGCTGTGCAACAGTTGCTTTCTCCTGTGATTACAACATTGCAATTGGGGCTAAAAGTTTTCCTGCTAGATAATGTACACTAAAATTTGGGCAGCAACCATTGCCAAAATTTTTCGGAAAAATTAGTAAAGCATAGGAAATTATACAAATTATAGGAATAAATCGAGCGAACTCGTAAATATAGGATCACTTTACAGCCTGCATTTAAAAAAAAAATCAATTAACGACCTCTCCTTTTCGGTCAGAAAGGTTCTCAGCGCTGTATGTAAACCTCGTTGCTCTTTGGGATGGAAGAGAATCTTGAGTACGTCTTAACTTTTCGTAGATAGCCGACGTGGAAGGAGCTCGGCTTATCCAGGCTTTATATTCTGCGGCCGTAAAAACACTAGGGGATGAGGGAATTCGACCTGTTGGGCAAAAAAGAAAATATGATGCCATTAGCAAAGTGATAAAAAATAATTTTCTGCCTTGTCATGCGAGCAAAGAAGATTTACAAATTGCTGGTCAGTATGGTGACCATTCTGCCAAGTGGTATTTGATGCACGTCACTGGTAATGAAGTGACAGTGCATAACTGTCAAAAATCTCCATTTCATGGCAAGAATGAATTATTTCCATAATCGCATGGCGCTTTAAGTGTAAAAACAGATAAGCAAATGGGAAAACGGATAAAAACTAAATATGGCATGTACGGGTTCTCTTACATTTAATGGGCAGACCGACAGTGGTAAATACGTTACACGAAGGGCAATAAATCAACCGGATGCCATCAAATGAATTAAAATTTTAAAGAAATGATATGAAGAAAGTAAATAATAGCATATATTCTATTTGCCCGTATGTTTTTTGTCTATAATTTTTATTTATAGACAGACCTACAAACATGAGATGAAATGGACATTTCAAACCCAATTTCATATAGGGAGAAGAAAAAACGTTAGCAAACTCCGCCCTCAACATCTTTTGGGGGCAGTTTTCAGAAATAGAGAAATCAATGAGACGAAAATCCCAGGATGATGTCTTACAAGCTAGAGGATGATAATTCACGACGAAGGGAAAGAAATGAAAAAAAAATAATCATTTAACATTTGTCCCCATCACTTTGTACTAACATGCCATCATTGATTACGATTTCAATTTTGCCTCTTTTTCCCAATTGCTACTTCAAAGAAAAAGAAAAAAAATAGAAAAATCATTATTCATATAAATGGGGAGCAAAAATAATAGCTGGGACGTATTTGATAAAATTATTAAAATGCATTTTTAGGAGTTAGTACGAGCATAGATAATGAGAAACAAACAAAATCAACCACTTTTTTTTTGCTACAGTTGCTATAGTGATGATGTTAATTTAATGTTTATTCACCAATTTTTATGAAAAATAACAATTAAAAAACCAGGACATGATTCACTAATTTATTTATTACTATATAAAATTCCCTTTCTATTAAAAGATCCCAAATTTATTGCATAGGCTTCTAGAAGTCTTGCCTTAAAATAAGAAAGCAAAATGGGTGTTACACTATCCTCAGAACAAACGAAAGTTATAACGGAAAGATCACGTCAATCAGATGCTCAAATTATTTGAGTAGCAAATTCTTTACCTCTTAAAATTCCTGTCAATAGTTCATAATTATGAATTATAATTATAATTTATAAATTATATTTACATTAAAATTCAATTAATTCAATTCAACTCACTTGTCAGTACCCTACGATCAGCATAATTATCATGATGTCATTTGGTAGCCCGGGATTATCCCACATCCAGGCGGATACTCCCACGTCATACAGTTGTTATCTGTACATCATCATTAAATTGAATTTCTAAAAATTTTGAACTATTCTTAGGTAGATTATTCCATTGTCTTATAGAAAGTAAGAATAAGGACCAATAATAAGCATTCGTTTTAGCCCGAATTTCCTTAAATTAGAGGATTTCGATTGGAGTGAACATGCCTACCTCTAGCGTTAGCATTTGGCTTAAAGATATCTGAAACTAAATTTAAATTACATGGCAAATTAAACCTTTCGAACAACCCATGCTTAAATCTTCCCTTTGAGAATGCAATGTTTCAGTCTAAAGGGAGTAGTTGAATGTTGTCACCAAGTGATGTCATAAAAGGACCTCTAGCTGATCTGTTTAGTTTACAGTGGCCTCCCTATGACATCACTTCACTTATGATTCTTCAGTTACTGGTAAAAAATGGCTACTTTCAATAAGATAATATCTTCAATAGGCACTTCTTTTTTAAATATATAGGGCCCTAATTAAAAAAACCCAACTAATATTGGCTGCAATTTTGACAAATAAAGAGCTCTAGTTATTTATTTTACATAACATTTTTTTCTATAAAATGGAACTTAATGCACGAGTTAGATACATTTTGGTTTGCTGGAAAATGCACGTGCATTGAGCCCCATTTTGAAAGAATAATTCAACCAGGACAGTGAACTTTCAATCTCTTTTTATTCATGCAACTCTAAATTGAGCAGAATTTTCCTTTAAAAACGCCAGCGATTTTAAGAAACCTATAGGCCTAATGGATTATTTTCAAAATTCTCCGAATTGCTTGTATATACTTAAAGAAAAGCAAATTACAAAAGCTGGACTTTTCAGCCATAATTCTACAATTGGAACCGTGTAATCGATTACCAGATGTTCCTAACTTCGATTTCTTTTGAATAAAAAACCCATATATATATATATATATATATTATTGAATTTTTCTTTTAGTAAAAGAGATATGTGGAATACGTGCTCACAACTACAAGCCTTGTTGGCTCGTTCGCCCCATCCAATGGTATAATTCAAGAAGTTGCAATATTGGTGGCGTTTTCATCCTTTCGTCATGAATAAGACTTGTATGTTTCTATTTGCAGTATTAAAGCCTAGGTTAAAGTTTTGCCTACAAACCCCTAAGTTAGAGCATAGGACAGACCCCACGTCAGACAAATCGATAAACGACAATCGGAGCAGTGAATGGAGAAGCTTAGTCTGGCAAGGTAGGTGCAAAATAAGGTGAATGACCCACATTGAATAACCAACATAGAGTATAGAAAGGCTGATGGATATATTTGTATGGTAAGGATGCAATAGAAAACGAAAAAAAAATGGACACGAATGTGGACCAGCTTTCGGCAGCTCAAATACTGTTATATAAATGTAGGAATTTAATGGGAAATCACAGCCAAGGATGGACGATAAACTAAAGATAAAACGTACCAGGGAATCAAAGAAAAAAATATGTTCTGCAAGAAAATGTCATTAAATCTAATAAAATGACACTGGGTTCCTACGTCAAAAAATGAACATCTCATTCAACTAGGCTATTAATGTTCAAACGTAACAAAAAATTACACAAATGTGTGGATTTTTAAGTAAATTTAAAAATATTAAAATGGTTTTAGTCGTTAAGTCTGTCTAATCAACAACAGTTTTAATACTTGGTAAAATCCTGCCAATTAAAATGAGTAAATTTCAAAATTATTGTTGTTAATCAGACACATGCAAATTTTAACAGTTGATGAATGTATAAATTCCATCCAACCAACACATTATGACAATTTGATAAAATAATTAATTAGAAAATTAAGTCTAAGTACATTTAAATACTCTTTTTAAAAGTTGCTAAAGAATTAACTTGGTTTCCAGTTAGAAAAAACTCTCAGTACTTAGTGCTATTTATGTCCTAACAAAAATTAAATAAATAAAATTTGCTCATTTTTTTATGAATTCTTTACTCTCAAAACAAAAGTGTGCAGCAAAATTCAGGAAGATTGTTATTTATGAAAATATACAACCAAAGAGCTTCCACAGTCATCTATAATGCAACCGAGGGAAGTTCCCGTAATTATGGCATGAAATTGCAATCATATGAAAATTATGAAAATGTGCTGGTAAATTTGCCGCCCATTTTCATGTTGTTAGTAAAATAAAGTTCAAAAAACTAATTGAACAAAGAAAAGTGTATTTTCTACAATTTAGGGTTTTTAATAATAAAAGTGTATAGCCCCAAAAAAACTATTTTATGCTTTTAGTGCATTTGGCACAAACATTTGAAACATATATATATATATATATATATATCGGCGTTTTCAAGTTACGTAAATAATAAAAACACCATTCACTATATTATAAAGCCTATTTATATTTTGCGCATAGTATTTGGCAGGCATTGTGCCATTTATAACCTGACAACGGTACTATAACAAATATGTATAATGCCCACTTTGTATACGTATACAATGAAAACTACCGTGTCCTTCATTTGCTAATAACGAGTCCCAAGATGGAAATAAAAGTCTATTTGGACCACCCTTTTGCTGGATGATGTGCCAAAAACATTTCCACGTTAAAAATGAATATGGGTCAAATTTTAAAAGAATTTATATGGCATTGATCAGTTATAAGATAATGATCAGTATTAATATTAATTAAGATATTTTCCTACTAAAATAAGTAGGCCTATGTCAGTCAAGCCTTGGGTTGCACAACTTTTTTTCTGCCCATTTAACACATGTGCATTGTGTGATTGCCTAAACTCAGGGGTTTTGGTTAACATGCTCCAGACATTTTCTCTCATCTAGGCCTAAGCTGGACCTAGCTCTAACATAATTAACAGTAAAAACCATGAATAAACAGGAGTTAATTTCACATGATAAAATGCATTTGGTAACTTGAAAACAGGGTAAGTTGACCCTGCTTTCACATTAGCAAAGGCATTTTTATCAAGGGAAATTATTTTATTCATCTGCAAGCATTTTTACGATTTACTTTGAAATTCTTTTATAGACTTTCACTGCTATAACGAATTCAAAATAAAAAAAACAAAAAACTTAGCAATGTTTTTTTGACATTAAAATATAAAATTGTATAATAAATAATTCCAACAAATGCACACAGGAATAACGGTAAAAAAAGTAACTTTGAGATTGAGGGAAGGATATAAGAATACTGAATTATAAAGTTTTTAAATGTTTAAAAACATGGAAAATTCTTAGGTAAGTTGGTAGTAAATCATGAACACCTTAAAACTTTTACAAATAATAATATTTTAATTTTTCATTTCAGTCATTACTTGACTTTTCTAATTATAAATTTCTAAACCTTCTAAAGAAAGAAAAAAAAACAATACTAATTTGCCTTATATTTCCCCATTATTTCTGACCAATTTATTACAGGTCTGTGACAACTGCGTACTAACTTATATTAAATTCGGAAGAATAGATTGTTTAACCGTTAGTAACCAAGCAAGATATATTTAATGCAAATTTCGTGCACTTACCTCTATCTCGCCGTATAACCGGTAATTCCGGTGCAGAAACCGCCCCATCGCTGTCCTCCTGAGAATCGTGATGTGGCAGTGGTTCTCTCTCGAATCGGACCATGTGACGATGGCGTCGATGATGGTCATCGGTGCGCATCCTTGGCAGTGAGTTGCTTCGCCCTTGCGAATGGAATCGTGCGCTCCTGTCCAGGCTAGCCTGGCGAGCCAGGAGGGCGCTCCTAGGCACCGTCTGCACTTCGGTGTCCGAACAGCTACTGTCCATGGCCGCCCTTCGGCGGAGTGCACTTAGTCGCTGCATGGTGTGCGCGTAACGACCTCCTCGGTCCACGTATTGTTGCATAGAAGGTGCAGGCTTAAGGCTAGATCGAAGAGTCCGAGCCCAATACGCCGAATCGTATTCGTAGCTGGCCCGTTCGGCAGCCAGCGAGATTCTCTGATCGCTCTCCGCCCGCAGCAGGCGCCCACGCGCCCCACCGCCCGGTGGGCCTTGCACGCTACCCCTTCGCAATAACGTCCGTTCGGACCGAGATGCCTGAAGCATCTGGAAACTAGTGGCCGAGGGATGACGGTAGAGAGGTCGACCCAAGGTCACAGTTCCGTCCCCGAAAGCCGGTCTTGGAGTCCCGTAAAAAGCGTGCACTTTCTCTGCCAAGCTTTCCAGGGTTTTGGGATAGGCCTGCATGGGCCTGGGCTGCTCAGACACTACCATCTGTTGGTATCCGCTTGGACCGGGTTCGCTAGCCCACGAATCCCTTTCCATGGCAGCCATCTTGGGACTGATTTTTGGGGTTCGGTACTTGGGTTGGGGCTGGGAATTGTAGTACAAGTAGTGGTCGTCGGACAAGTAGATGGCCGCTCTGGACTCCGCAATGGCCCGCATCAGGCCGTTTTCTTCGTTGTTTTCTTCGGGCCCTTCTTCGTCCAATTCCTTCTTGAAAACTACTACGGGTGGACCTTTCTGCTCGGCCTGTTTCATGGTGGGGGATGGCATGCCTTTCGTATGCTTTCTGGAGCGCGTGGTTAACACCAAACGTCGGGGAATGGACATGATGATGACCACATCGTCCAAGCTCATGCAGGTGACGTCGACGAAATTCACTGCCAAAATCTCGTCCCCTACACGAAGACACCCGCTATTGTACACTGCGCTCTCTAGGGCGATCCTCGAAACGAAGACTCCGTCCAAGCGGTCAACGCCATTGCCCTCCCGGATGTACAAGCCTAGAGTCTGGCCGGGTCGCTTGACAATCTCCACAAACTGCACCAGGTAGGTGGAATCACTCGTGAGGAAACGTTTGGCCGCTTCGGCAGCCAGTTTACCCATGGTGCGGAGGTCCAGCAAACGGATGACCATCTCTCCTCGCCGTTCCACGGCCTCCAACGAGGCGGCAGTGGTCGCATCATGGTCATTTTCAACTGCTTGAAGCTGGTTGAAAATCTCCGTAGAAATACCACTCACCTGCCAATTACAAGATAACAAATAGTGAATGAGACAAGACTTTCAAGAACGTATACGAAAACAGCATATTATAATTGCAATTTGAGGCTGCGCATCATTGGTGCAGCATCCCAATTAACCACAAAACATTTCAAAAAGATTCATACAGCTACTTTGCCACAACTAAATTATTAAGAGTTCGAAAACACGCATTAATTAAAATTTAAGAGGAATGGGCTATCTCCAGTGACGTGTTAACCCATAAACCTTGCTAATTTTTAGGACTTCTAGGAAGCATTAAAACCCACTAAGGAAACTCTCAGAAAGATTCATCAAACATTTTATTTTGATGAAAAACTTACGAGTAAGAAAAATGCATTAGCTAACATAATGCATCCCCAGTTACATGTTAACCAATGCATTTTTTCTCACTTGTTAGAAAAGATCTACTAGCTTAGTTGGTGGATTATTTTAAAACTTTCTGGAGATATTCACACGCAGTTTAAAGTATCACATAACAATCAGGTTTAGGCCTACTAGCACCGTATACCGCATCAAATGACGCCACCACAGTGTGAAAAAAAATGATAACATATTCATAAGACTAGTTGGAAAATACATTCCATACCCTCTCAGAAACGCTTATAAACTATAGTACGTATACTGTAGGAATAATTCGAAAAAGGACAAAATAAAATTTTATTTTAATTTCAATTCTGGAAGCTAACTAAGCTTAAGTCCATTGGCCCCATTGATGAATTTTATAGCAATCTGGGAAACATATAGTGTTGCGTCGCAATCCTGAACAAGATTACAGCTTATACGTCCAAGGATGATGGATTGGACGTTTACAGAAAGCAACCCCAGATATCTTCATCTTTATATTTCTTAGGAATTTCCAGGCTATGAAGCAGGGGATTATTCCATTCGTTCGCACATCTTGCAGGAACGATGGCAAAAAGCAGCCAACAAAAAAAAAGGCGCCAAGTGTCCAACCCCGTGATTGGAAGAAAAATAATATGGCCCATTTTCAGCGGGAACACAAAATGGTCACTGGGTCATTAACCGGCCATGAATAACAACAACAACAAAAAAAGTAAACTTAATGGGTTTATAGTAATTAACGTAAGATAAGGAAGCCATAGAGAAAATAGGTAGAGGATAGGGCGTGGTTACGCACGCGCTCTTAATACAATAAATATCGGGTTGAAAACGGGATAAAGCGAGAGCGAGAGAGAAGAGGGGGAAAAACTGTAGCAAACTATATCATTTAATAATTGGAATAAAAATGATTAGCATCAAATGAATGTCCACCCCACTAACCACGTCCACTCTTTCAAAAACGTATACATTTGATCAGCAATAAAGTACATGTAGAGGTTTGTGTGAGCAACTAATTTCCCCATTATCCGCCCCATGTTTAGTTTGCTTACGAAAAGGGAATTTCACGAAACTCATCGATAATGAGTTGGCATAGAAACCCGACTGCGATACTGTTTGACACAAAACAAAAAATAATAATAAAAGTAGGCCTAAAAACCAACCAAATGAGTTTTTTAAGAAGAAGGCAACAATCGGCACAGCAATTATTAAGGGCAGCATGAATAATATGCATATTTGATCATTAATAATCCTTGGCTCTTACAAGTTAGTTAAAAACCATTGAAATTTAAAGTTCTTGAAGGAGCTTATGCCCTTATGAGTATGGAGCATTGAATCTTTAAATTGTATGCGAGAGCCATCTGGCTAGAAATTCGTCCAATTACATGATGATTTTGTAGAATTTGGTTCATTTTAGAGCCTTTTGTATATATACCTAGTTGAAATGGTTAGTGGTCACTGACCACAGAATTTTGAATGCTAGCGCCATATAGTTTTGGAGATGGTGCACTTACATGCCTTTTAGACAGTAATCTGACATGGAATATGGCGCCCCTTATGAATTTAAAGAGACATATACATATAGGTCCTTTTGCAAACTGTATATGCAAAGGCCATATGTGTCTCAGCAAAAAAAAAGGTCATAAGTAGGCATAAATAACAGAATTGCTGATGAAAAGTTCAATTTTACAGCAGAAAAAAATTGCATTTTTTAAGTTTAAAGTTTCACTGACGCTTTGTATACTGCAGTTTTGTTTCTTAATAAATTGGATTTTATGCAATCTTTAGCGCCAGAAAGATTGAAGAAATTCTGATGTATTATATTATTGAAAAAAAACCTGCAATTTGTACCGCCAAAAAAATAACTTTTTAGGAAAACTGAAAACTGTCCTTTTACAAATCAGTTTTTGTTACATAATACGGTACATAAGATTTGTCAATTTTAACCTACTTGTGAAACTTTTATGCTTGATTTAGCAAGAACACAGTACGTAATTAAATTTTGATCTTAATTAGTGCTGGGGATAGACTATGTAGCCTATAATGGGCGATAGTGAAGTTTTCACAATATGCTCTATACAGACTGGCATTAACTATATATATAAAATTTTTTACAAAGAAAAACCACGCTACTCACCTTCCTAAAGTCACTTTGCACGACCATTTCGGGAGGTCCGGTGCTGGCTCGAGTGCGCCGCGGGCTCGTGGTGGCCATTTCTGCTGCCGACCGTTCACGCGACTCCTGCAATAAAGTCAAACAAACTAAATTTAATTACTAATTAATTAATTATCCACTTAATCGTGCTAGTTAGCGTAAATATCGATACTTATTCATCAGTTACATTTTTTAAAACACAAAAATCCAGCAAAAATCCCCAACCCAATTTACAAAAATCCAGCAGGTGCAGTGATGTTATTAATACAATTTCCCCAACCCAATTTTTACTATTTGTAATGCATTTTTAAAAGTGTGAAAACATGCGAAAGTTATTTCCGATTAAACCAAAATTAAGTTAGTGAAATCCCCAAGTGATATAGCCATGTGTTAAATGGTAAGATAGGCCTTCAACCCCAATCCAACATTAGGAAGCAATTACGATAAGAGTGAAAAATAGGAGAGGTGCCATAGGTAAGCATAAAAGAAAACTCATAGTAAAGGGGGAAAAAAGATGGTAAACCATGAACAAATAAGATATGCGTGTAGAGGTAGCCATCCTTTGGCCAAATCCAAAATGAGTCAACACTATTAGAAGAGCTGCACTTGAATAGATCGAGATTCGCAATTAATCAGCGTAAGTACCTGATCCATTTCAAACGATAGTATGAAGGGTACAACATGGAGTTGTTGGATCGGGATGGATAGAAACAGCAGCAGCAGCACTGCATCTGAGCGTGAGGGGAGGAAAAAATTGTGGATATAGGGTCAGAGGGGTGTGACGTCAGCGTGAGGTCATCAAATTGGCTGTCTCATAAAAGCTTATTATAGAGAAGGGAAGCCTGCAGGATGGAAAATGTTGGTGCTTCTGCGGTTGGAAACATTTCACTTAACGATGAACATTCCCGCGCCTTTCCATTCGTGTTTGCCCCATAAAAGTCAATCTATTCCCCGAGGGAGGGGTTGACGAACCCTAGGGTGGGTCACACAAATATTTAATAGCCATTGCTATCTGCTGCCCAACCGTCATACAAAGTCATAAACAATCTAGCGCATTCGCAGTTTGCATACAGTTGGCAAAAAAAAAAACCTTAGGGAAAAAAAACTAGCATTTCCAATAAACCATTTATAAGAACCGTCATGGCGGATAAAAATTCATATAAAAGGCATCGTTTTACAAAGTCAAAAGTAAATCTAAATGGTGATATGAAACTATATGATCAAATTATTAAACTAACCCAAGATTTAAAAATGTAAAGCTAATTTCTAATGTATTATCATAGGAAAAACTCACTTCAGGGGTCAACATCGAAGGGGTGGGGGAGTCAATGATTCGTTGGCGTCAATGACGGTTAATCCCTCACTAATGATAACATTTAAAGATTATTTCCAGGACTGAGCATACTGAAAACTCTCATTATTGCTTTGTCACAATTGCACACGAAATAGGTAAAAACTTGCAAATTTTAAAATATAAAAAATATATATTCATGGCTAGTTTGATTTTTAAAGCACCATTTTGAAACTCACGTTTACGTGACGGTTCATGTAGCAAGGCATGCTGGGAATCTACTGCGATTCTCAGTCACTTTCGATGTTGAGACAACAGCTTAAGTGAATCGCAGATACGTAAAGGGAGATTTTTGCCCCTTATATGCACGCAAACACGCAAGTAATGGGAGCCAGCAGTGATTGCTTATTTCGCCTAACAACTTAATAGCATTCTGATTGAGAGTATGTAAGCATAAAAAATAATTTTAATTCCCTTCGGTAATATTTTTCTATTCTGTCAAACATAATAGCTCTAAGCTTTCGATCCTGATAGTTACAAAAAACTGCCATTAGCAATGAAGATCTACTAAAAATGAAATGGCTGCAGCATTTTTAAATTATTTAAAACTAATAAACGGGATAATTTCAATTAATAAAAAGTAATAGTTGTCCAAATTCACTGCTCATCTGCAACGCCATTTTGTCTAATATTTTAATAGGTTACCACCAAAAAATGATTTTAATTAACAAGACAATTTTTAATCATTCTGGCTGACTTTTCTTCACTAGAAACACTAAAAATAACTTTAAAAAACGATCAATTCAGTAGGAATGTCTTTCTAATAAATCAAGCAGGTTGTTATTCTTGATATTTATATATATTTGTTTTGAATTACACCTACAAGCTATTTGAAAAATTGATTCCTGAAATTTTAAAGCAAAAAAGAAAACTTAAAATTTTTTTTTCATTTTCCTAGCCTTTAATTGACATTTTCAAAAAAAAAAAAAAAATACGCTAATTTGTCAGTCTATTTTCGTTTTGTTTGACTTTGCAGGTCAACGACAACTTTGCATAATATTGACCAGCAGTATATCCTAAACAAAATTAAAAAATTCAGAAAGTATTGGACAAAAATAAAAAAAAAACCAAACCAATCCTACACTAACCTTATACAATGCATTTCTGTCATATTCAATATCAGTTGCAAAATTTATCTCAACTATCTATAGCAATAGTCTCAAAAATCTCAAAAAATGACAACGTTGTTAGTTCACATTTAGGATAGAAAAATGGCCGCCAATAACCTTTTTGGTTAAGCATACACGCCGTGATTTAGAGTGTATGGGGATTTTGGTTTGCACATTTAGATTTCATGACATATGAAATTTGTGATAATGGCATGTACAGGGATGGTGTGGTGTATATGGGGATAATAAAGCTGTAAAACTAAAAATAGGGTTTGATAACAACACAGAGAGAGCTCCATGTGAAGCATTTGAAGAGTGGATCACCTCCACTGATGCAAAACATGGCGTAAAAAGGAAAAAGCAATGAAACCGTGCATGATCAGGACATAAAACTTTTGGTCCTCCCATCAATGTTAGCGAGTAAATATTCCCAAACAAAAACTTATGAGGCTTTTGCCTTTTATGCAGTATGGATATATAATCCCAGCGAATGTGTGTGGTTACTAACTAAGGGTTTGAGGGTGTGGTTTATTACTATATTTAAAGCGTTTTAATGCCTTATAAAGATCGCATGAAATTGCTCCTAATAAGCACACAGGGAGCGCTGCAATTGAAAGCACTACCTCATTGGCAAATTAATTAATCAATCAAATCAGCTCTAGGATAGATAACAATCCTGATTTTTTGAAGAAACAGTAAAAATCCTGTAAATCGGATTGTTTTTGGATTTAAATCATGATTTAAGGGGGCTGTCCACACTTTTGAAAGCATGCATGCATGCTCCTATGGGAATCTCCATGTTAAGTAAATTAAAGTACCGGTACACATTAATCAATAATGGCTAAATATAAATTGACGGGGTTTGATTTTTTATGAAGGACAATTAAATTTACTAAAACTTGA
>JAQIXP010002737.1:0-14448 GCA_034700285.1 Proteroiulus fuscus
GTTATCGATTTTCAAAGTTGACTGTTCCGTTTTCCCATGCTATTTTACATAGACGTGAAATTTTTCCCAAAATTGAGTGGATCTCAATATTGGCTGAGCGGATAACGATGGTGTTTAATTTTTTGGAAAGCTTTATTTACTTTACTACAAAATGTATAATTTTGATTTTGTCATTAGGCCCTACGTGCATTTTATATTTATTTATTGAATTTCAAAGTTTATCGTTGAGTTTTTCGCCACATTTTGCCCGATTGTACCGCTCACGGGGCAGATAAAAAATAATCATACTCCACGTTTTAGTAAATTTAATTGTCATTTATAAAAATCAAACCCCGTCAATTTATATTTAGCCATTATTAGATATATAATTTTTAATTTAACATTTAAATTCCCATAGGAGCATGCCTGCTCTAAAAAGTATGGACAGCCCCCTTAAACCATTTGTACCAATAAACGATAAATGTAAATTTTAGCAAGTCAAAAATTTCGGGAAGAAAATAATGAAACTCAAGCCAAAAAAAAAAATATGAGTTTTGATTATAGGCTAATACTCCCTTTTCAAATACCCAATGCATCAGTCGATCGTGATAAATAATGATACTTATAGGTCTATTAATAAAATTTCCAGAACTTTTCTATTAGCAAATCATGATTTAAATTCTTAGTCTTGATCTGCTTATGCATAGGCCTACATTTTTTTTTACCGTGATCAAGGCAAGATAATCGTCAAAACCATCCATGAGAATGAGGTAAACTTATTACGAACTAAGATTTCTAGGGGTTGATGCTAATTCCCTATTGATTATGTACCTAAATGGTGGCTCATACTGCAATGAGGAATGTGCCTTTTTTAAAAAAAAAACCTGGTTACTTTCCAGTTCACTCTTTTGTTAAAAGGGGAATAGGCTGCTATAACATTAATGTTTGAAACAGAATCTACTAAAAGTATCCCTGCGATGTGGTAAGCTTTCGTTAATTTTTTAAGAAATCCCCTGATTCATGCTTGCGGTATTTAAAGTTTCCCTTGCAACAGTGTTGCTATTTTCAAACTTATGACACATTGTAGGTGGAATGTTCCCAAGCGACCCTTGACCTTTTCATTTCCTTCCCTGCACACGTGCAGGAAAGGAACACATGGTATTTGTGCATGGCAGTGACATAATTCCCCTCCAGACGGCGTCTGTTTTGAATCACTTTACTCTAGAATCAAGTGATTCAACAGGAATCGCATTGCATTTGTTGACATAAAGCTTGGGCTAAAATTATTGCAGAAAAATGCATTTTTCCTGTGTTTTCAAAATGGTTTCTGGCAAATTTTTGCATAAAAAAATCCCACATCATAAAAGGTCAAGGTAATAACGGTGATTAATTGCATGGTTTATAATTATAGCAATTAAATTTTTTTATGAAAAAATAAGAGGTTTTTCCGTTGCCATTTTTATTTATTATAAGGAACGAATATATGCTCTTTTTTAGTTTTTCAGATCAGTTAGCACTATATTATTTTATTAATTTGCAGATGACAAAACTTCTTGTTTTGACATTAATTGACACTTGGCATTAATTAGGCCTACACGAAAATGACCTAAATTTAATTTTTAAAAAATTTGGTACATGTGGAATTCTGATCTTATATTCAGGAAAAAAATGTCAACGTCTCAAATTTTTTGATAAAATCACAGAAAAAAATACTAATTAGTAGTTCCTCAATTCCTGCAAATAAAACTGCATTTTTGAAGAAAAATCTTTTTACTAATCCGCATTAATAAATAGACCCACTTCAATTCTTCAAAAAAATATTAAAAATGCTAAACATCCCGTCTAATTAAAATTTCAATTTTTTAAAAATAAAAATAAGTAGGCTTAAATTATTATCATTAAAAATGACTTCAAAAAATAATGATTTATCTAATGCTATTTACATTGTATACAATCATAAATATTGACTAAATTACAGAATATTTGCCTTGAACAAGTTTAAAATTACCCTAAAAACTAATAGGCCTACGTTTCACAGTGGCTCAAATAAGTCACTAACTTGAAGGCTCCTATCAATATAATTTGACTGGCATAATATTGATTTAGGCCTACTTTTTTTCTCAATTTATGAATATGGTGGTCAAAACTTATGGAAAAGGTCAAAGAATAATCATGATGGAACCAAATTTTCGTCAAAATCCAACTTTTCAAAGGAACACCCCAAGATGACATCATCGCCAGTCGCAAACGCCCAGTAAAAGCGGCACAATGAGGCGCTAATGACACAGGTGGAAAGCTCACAAAAAATATTATACCTGACAAAACCTATTTACAAGATTATAATAATATTTAGGTCAACATTCAAACGCTGTTTATTATTTGAATAATTTATACGTTTTCTAAATAGGCCTACACTTTTTAATAAAAAAACCCCCCTAGTATTTCACGCAGTAGACGTATAACCCATTATACTATTTCTGTAAAAAGTCCCATAATGCAGCTTAATACCAAAATTTATAACCCCTTATCAATATCAAAGAATTCCGTAACACATCTCTAGACGTCCCATGATGTGCCGAAATGCTAACAGTGTATGCATGGGGAGATCCATTCAGGGTTTAAATTAAAACCTCAGGTTAAGTTGAGAGTTAGTAAAAAAATCCTATAGACTTGAGTTGAGGTTTAGCACAAACACCAAGGGTTAACTTTTAACCCTGGATGGATCTCTCCACTGTAGGCCTAACAATCCTAACATGTAGGAAATTACATGTAGCTATAAAGGCCTTTATTGAAAATTATAAAACTTCTAATATGCATCAATGTATCAAAAATTACAACCCATGATGCATTTCTAACAATCTCATGATGCATAAATTCTAACAATCAAATGATGTATTTGTAACAATCCCATGATGCATTTCTAACAATCAAATGATGCATTTCTAACAATCCCATAATGCATTTCCAACAATCCCATAATACATTTCTAACAATCCCATAATGCATCATTGCTATAATGAGTATTGTATTGAAACGCTTATTACCCATAATGCATCCTAATTCTCAACATAATTGCATCTCAAACAATCCCATCATTCATCACAATTCCATCTCCAGAATCTTTTATTAAATTCCCATTTTGCTAAAACTTTCTCTTTTTAAAGTTTAATATAGGTTAACAGTAAACTCCATCCTAAACTTTCTATATACTAACAGATACATTTTCGCCAAATTTCGTTCACATGCACAACTTGGCTAAAGTACCTAACCCCTGTCCAACCAAAGTACCAGGTGAGTTCCAGGTGAGTGAGAACCCTGCATTAGGCTTAAAACTTGGATGCTTTTTATATCGGAAAAGCCTTGAGTTTCCATGCAATTTCAACAAAAAGGTCTTAAAAATGCAATGTCATAGATGATGTACACATACAAACTAACAACAAGGAGAGCTATAGTATAGGCCTAAGCTACCAACTTAATTGTGTAAATAGTTACACAAACATTTATTTACTGCATTGCTAACTGCTCTGACTGACTATTATAGTGCAAAAAAAAAGACATTTCTATAGGGTTTGGTAAACATTTTGTCTTTGTACAGATGTGGCAGACAATGAATCTGACTAAATTGGCTAACCATGCAAATAGTAAGTTTGAAACAGCTAAAGTAAACATTAGCCAACAGGCCACACACGACCTTGAGGCAATGCATTTTGGGAAAATAGGTAAGGATAACTGTTAAAGGTGAACTGACGACAACATGATGCCCAGGTGAGAAACTTAATTATCTGAACCTATAAAGTGACCGTTCTATGTAAATTTTGAGAGAATCTGTAAGTTTATTTTAGTGAAACTGAGTAAAAGAACGGTGTAAATATGCCTCTACTGGTGATAAGTTGAACTACACAAACAGGACATGTTTGCTTTTTCACCAAAAGTTTTCCTTCGAGAGTATTCATACGCAAGTGTAATATTTTTTTAAGTCAGGAACTACTTTCTCATGTATGTGCATGGTGTAATTTTTCATTCTTTAGAATTTCTTCTTACAGTTGCTCTCAATAGATGGCATTGATGCACACCTATCTTTTGCTCTGTTTCACTATATTATAGTTTACATAGTCAAATGAAATAAATGCAAGTTTATCAGGAAAGCTGATCAAATACCATCGTATGCCACATCATTTAAGCCTTGCCTCGAAAGCTAGCGTATCTTTATTTACTCGTGTATATACCCTATTCAACGAAAGAGTGAACTGGTGATGCCAAATGATAGTATCACAACATTTGACTAATTGACGAGGAATGAGCCATAGATAGTGCAACAACAACACAACAGCAATTTTTCATGATAAATAAAACAAAAATGAATTTCGAAATGATAATAAACGGGGAACACCTATAAATTAGGGCATTACGTATGGCCCATTGTAATGATAAAACAAAGAAATTCCATTAGTAGGCCTACTAATAAATGGCATCAGTTGCCAAGCCTATCGATTAAAATCCCACAACATTTATTGCAACAAAAAATAATAATAATAGAAATTTTTATCTATAATATCTAATCGATAACTGATAAAACTGAAATGTGAAAAATGTTAATAAAAACCAAGGGTAGGCTACATGACGATGGCCACAGGATGGGCTGCCATTTTAGTAGCTGGTATAAGTTACTAGTTTAGGGTCAGGGAGCCCCAGCAGGAGGCACAGGTGTCAAGGTTTGTTCGTGATTTTAAGCGAAAAAATTAAAATTCTGTGACTGCGCTTTTGTTAGAAACGAATAATTTCACGCCATTGTATACAAATTGGTGTTATTTTAAGGATCAGCCAAAAACAAGAAAAACCATGCAAATAGAGCCTGGCCAACACTTTACTGCACTACCACTTTGAATTCCATAAGAAAATTACATTCGAGAGTTTCGATCTTTCAGAGGAATGTAACTTTCTTTCCCAAATTCTTAAAGGGACAGTCCCACCTTACTTCAAGCAATTTTTGCAAGAAAGAGGGGGAAAAACAAGAAGAGAGTAGAAATTGAATTTGAATTTGTAATTACCATTACATAGAACTTTATTAATTTTGACAAATATCTCGATGGTTGAAGGTAGCCATGTTGGAAGTCATTTTGTCAATCCCTCTAGTAATAAACTTGATAGTGTACCGGTACAAGTTTTAATGCATAACAGAGAATGCCCATAACTATTCCATAGCGATAAAGTGAAGCCAACTTGAACCCCCCCCCCCCTTGCAAGCAGCGCCATTCTGCCTGGGTGGGGGACTATCATAAAAATGGCGCCTATAGACCCTCTTTTTTAGAAACATCGTGATTTCTAGATTACTGTAGGTGACAGTCTGCAGTTATTAATAAGACTGCCCTTCTTTACTATTAATAATCTTAACTTTAAGATTCATTTGTCACAAAGTGGGACTGTCCCCTTAATTAACAACGAGATTGAGTAAATTTCGAGGTAAATTTGCAACAAATGCATTAAACTATTCTGCATTACATTCATCCGTGGTCATTTCACTAACATAAAACGACACTTAAAAAGAGACATAAAAAAGGGCCAAAAAAAATTAGATTTTATGATAAATAAAACTGCTTCTCAAAAGCCACAGATTAATGTAAACATATTTCCATTATTTATAAATGCAAATTAGGGAGGAGTCCATTGAAAAACGACAATATCAACAAAAAAAGCCCGCTGACCACTGGAAAAACCGGACACTCCAGTGAGTGGACGAATAACCCCAGATAAACTTAAGCGTTTCTGATGGTAATTTCGACACCTGTAAGACGTTTATTTGGACCGTAAGTGGGAGGAAACAGGGTCCCGAACCCCCCACTAAAAAAAGCAGCATTTCCCGTTTACAAATCTGCCAAAAACCTGAAACCCATTGTCAATGCTTTATTCTGTCAATCAGGTAAGGCCTAAATTTTCTTTCAATCTGAGCATAACAAAAACATTAACACGCGGCCAATGCGTGGCCATTTATGGTCAACAAAGCAAACAAAATATTTCCTCTTCATTTATAACCAAACAAGAAATAGGCCTAAGGAGCCAGGTATGACGTCATCAAATGACACGATTACGTAATAACGTGCCATCAATGGACAGAACACCAATCAAAATTTCTTTTAAAATTCAAAAAATTACAGTATCTTTCAAAACATATAATTGAGTTATAAGAATTTATAAAACTTTCAAAAATAAATGTATTGAAAAATACTCCCCATTCAAAACTTCTCCCATAAAGCACTATTTCACGGGAAGAAAAAACAATTTTCAGCCATTTTAGCTATGGGACAAACTGTAGTTTAAATCTGCTCATCATAGATGGCGCCATAAATCTAATGCAAATAACATGGGCCAGAAGGCTTTGCCAAATTAGTAATGTCTAATGTGTATTCCTGTAATATTGCTTAGTCAACAATAACCATCCGTTCATAGTATGCCAATCATAAGTTGACCGAGACTCAAAGTTGATTGAAAGTTAAGATAACAACAGGTCATGGAAATGAACCAAGAAAATGGCCCTTCATAACTGACCAGATGATCTTGCTGCCAAGTATGACCATGAACAGAGGATTATGTCAGACCATTGAGTGACGTCATGGATCATGTCACCAATTCAAAGTAGTTGGTCGTGATTACTTTCTTCGCAACCAAACATCGAACCTCATTGTTTCTCTTATTAAAACGCGACTCCCTCTGTAGACATGTCTACTAACTATTAACTATAATAGGCCTACATAAAATCATGTTTCATTCTTAAATGCTTAAGCTGTTCTATATAGAAATACAGTTTTCCAAAAAAGAAAAGAATTATGTTTTTTTTTCCAAAACGATAATATTATAGGAATGGTCTTTTTCAAAAATATAAAAATGTTATATCGCAAAGCGCCATCTGCGAACAACTAAACAAAACAAAATTCATTAGTAAACGGAATTACCCCTCGTCCATTCACAATCTAATATAGTCCAGGCACAGCACAGGTCTCACAGGAATCATTAAATTCAAATGAAATTTACAAAAATTGGCATCAAACAACTGAAACTTTATAAACCTTCCAAGCTCAAACCTTTTGATTGCAAGCAAAATGATATCCCAGTGCCCATACATGGTTGGGATGTAGCAGGAATCAGCGCCCCCTGCCTAGTTCCCCCGCCAACGATTACCTGGCAGGTGTATATATTCCAGGTAATAGACATAAAAGGCGTGTTCCCCCATTAAATATCCACATAGCCTAATTCCGGCAGGTGTTTTTCAAATGTCAAAAAGCTAAAAGCTACAATTGTGGGTACCACTTGAAACAACAATAACAATGGCGGCCATCTTGAATGACATTAAGGAGAGAGAGATGATCGTTATTTAGTGCAATATTCATCCCACGGGCCAGAGTGGGAACGAACTGAGATTACCCAATTTTCGCACACACGTACCAAAATCCCCGACGCAATTCTTTTTACTCCCAAAGTGCACGTAGGAGGCGTTTCTCCGAGAATTAAATCACAATTTTGCATGGGAGGAAGCGCATACAACATTATATAAATTAGCTCCATTACGCATTTTCTGAATAGGCATTCGTCATCATCATATCGTCTTAATAGACCGGAAGACAGAACTTCAAAAATGGTGGTCTTACCTTTTTCAGATGTTTGTTCACCCATTTTGTAAATGTCTTTTTCTGAATGGCGTCACGTTCGTCTGCAAAATAAAATCATGAAAATTACTTTCAGATTCAATAAAGCTGCAAACAAACACAATTTATGCATTCAAAGCCCAACAAATATGACTTATTTTAGATGCAAATATGACTTTTTAAATATTTTTATTGTACGGAATGCAGCACTTAAATCGCCATAATAAATAAAGAAAAATCACCCAGTTTCATAAAATGATATTAAGAATTTGACCAATATAGCCTACTTGAGTCAATTACATGTAGGGGCCTATACAACAAAAAAAGGTTTGAGATGGCCACATGAAAATCAAACAAAATTTTACTTGTTAGGCCTATCACCTTTGCCAAAACTGTATGATTTCAATTCAATTCAGCTAGTACTCTACAATCGTATCATGATGCCATTTGGTAGGGAAGGGGACGGAGGGGGGAAATATCCCTACAATCATATGGATACTCCCATGTCATACAGAACTTTGTGCTTTAAACATCATTGTTATATTGAATTTCTAACAATTTTAAACTATTTTTAGAAAGATTATTCCAATTGTATATTATATAACGTAAGAAAAAGGACCAGAGATAAGCATCCGTTCTAGCACTAATTTCCTTCAGAGGATTAGAGTGAACATGCCAACCTCTAGCCTAGATATCAGAAACTAAATTTAAAATACATGGCAAAGTAAACCTTTTGAGCAAAACCCATGTTTAAATCTTCCCTTCGAGATCGCAATGATTCCCAATTTAGAGAATGTAGCATCTCGGTCCTTTGGTAAATTACCTTTAACAAATCTAGCTGCTAGACTGCATGTACATGGGTTATCTTGTATGGATTCCAAACTGGGGTCTCACCAATGTTTTTATAATATGTTTCTTTAACTATTAAAAGGACAATTCCTAAAGATTCTTTGAACAAATCTCATCCGTTGATTTGCTTTAATACCTATATCTTAATGATTTGCTCATTCCACAGCAACGTGTTGGTAATATGGATTCCCAGGTATACTTTACGGAGTCCACAACAACTAAAGGAATCCCACCCAAATTGTAGTTAGGTTAATTCTTTTACGTGATATATACGCATAACCAGAGACTTTTCTTTATTAAGTTTAAACTGCCAGGTTTGACACCACAAATTTAATGAATCTAAGTCACTCTGTAGGAGAATTGAGTGAGATTGTCCGTTTATTTTAATTTCACAGTACATAGCAGAATCATCTGCAAATAATTTGGAATTACATTTCGCTATAGGCGCCTAGGTAGGCCTACATTTCGCTAAATTTTCTAAGGTGATGGGCGGTCAGCGATGAAAGTGACCCCAGTTTGGTTGCTACCTGAGCTTGAAACTATAGTTAGGCTTTCTAAACTAAACCTGATTAATGCGCTCTGCCTGGTGGCAGAATACTTAGTATCGAGAATGAATAATGGCACAAACTAATAAAGATTTGAGATTGGCAACTTTCTAGGCTGGCCGAAAACTAATTTTCCCAAAATGAGACGGATAAACAAAAGCCGAAATTTGGGCCAATGGCAAGCACATAAATAAATCCATAGGAGCCCAAGGTTTTGGCCCAGTATGAGTCGAGGGGTAAAAATAACATCATTATGGCAACAAAGGGTGGAAAACACGAGCTCAGGCAGACAGCTGCAAATGAGATTTTAAGAAATAACATCTTTCCTTTAATTTGAATAAAAACAATTCCAAACGAGGCCTATTAACTTTATTTATTTCCTGCGTGCACAATTTTTCTGTAAATTTACGACACGTAGGCCTTTATCCTGGATACGGAGGAAAAAATGATCAAAGGGGGACAAATTGAAACGTAACAATGGCGGAATAATATGTAATGCAATTCGGAGTGACAAATCAAATAAAAAAGGTTAACTAGAACTAATGTAATCGCTTACGAGATAAAAAAGGATTTCAAACTGGTTTCGGTGAAATCATTTCCAAAATCGTATATAGGTTATGATTTCTTCAAATTTGTTCTGGGCTCTCCCCCCCCCCCCCCCTCACCCCCTTATTAGGTCATTACAAAATACATATTTTTAGTATGTTCTTGAACGAGTCATGTCTATTTTATTAGAAAGTAAAATGCTACATGCTCTGAACATGTGCAATTAGCCTCATTCGGACGCCATTTTATTTTCACATTGTTTTCTAATGCTAGAATGTAAAAAATCGGGAAGGGGGGGGGGAACCACTACAGTATACTAAACGATACTATGTCCAAAAAATTAGTAAACTGAAAAGTAACCAAGAAGTGACTAATCGAAATCAGGCATTTCATTCTGGTTGAACTATTAGGATTCTTCAGTTCACTCTTTCTCTGGACAGCCCATAAAGCCATCACACCCATCATAAATTAAAAACTAAACTTCATAAAAATGCATCAATTGACCATTACGTGGACACATTATCATAAGGATTCACTACATCCCAAAACGTGATATATAGCAAAGTTATACAACTTGTTGCAGAAAGAGAAGAACAAAGTTACATAATACCGGTATATGATATCATTTAACATTTTTCTTGGTATATCATAATCATCCATATTGTATCACTCATAATGTCAGTAACACGTTATATATGACGTTAATGGTTATATAACAAGATGTACAACAAACTTATAACCAATTTTGTTATATAACGATGTTTTGTGATATAGTGTAGATGCACCTTACACCAAATGTTCCCATTCCCATTTTGATCATGATCTATAGAGCACTTATCATGATGATAATTTTTCACGTGAATGCATGTGATTACCAGTAAACAAATCAAGACTTGTTAACTAGTACACAAATTATAAAAACTTGTTTAATCGCCAGATGCATTGTGGGACTTTGGTATTCTGGGTAATGGTTGTGCTGTAATTTATGAAAATGCCTTCCAGTAACTCTAGTTAGTTCTTCTAGACTGAAAGTTTCTTGCCTGACAGTTTCAGAAACAAAAAGCTAATTTGGCCTGACTTTCTTACAATTAGTTACTTCCAGTGCAGAACAATTGCAAGAATCTGTACTTCCTCCAACAAGCTCTTGTAATTTCGCCCAAACAGTGTGGACCATGTGTGTGTGTGTGATCCAGTCTGGTTCAACAACCTTGGCCAATGCAATATTTGGCATTTGGCCCAGGGTTGCTCACCGGGTTCACGAGCTTGAGGCACGTCTCAACAGTAATTATAGCATAACAACAGCTAACCAAAGCGGGACTACTTAGCCTTACAAAAATAAATACTTAGACGAAGACAGAACAGAACAACCAATGCTATAGTTAAAAATTTCAAAAATAAAAACAGCACAGTCCATTCAACTTTTAACATGCAAAAATATCCTTCCAGCCTAATAATTCAGACTGATTCATGAATATCTTAATCAGAATAGTGATAGTGGGATCACCCCCCTACCATATGGCATTCATTTGCTGCCTGTAGGGTACTGAGTTGAATTGAAATTGAATGAATTGAATTGAATAATTTGCAATTCCTGAAATTTCCCTCAACAATTTTCATAAACCAGAATTTAACAAGTGTTCCCTGGTACAAACCCCGCAGGCCACCAGAGTGCATAAAAATCATGACTTTAAGACTAAATAAATCATAAAAGTCAGGTTATTTTTTATTTAAATCATGAGCTTTTGTAATTATTAGCTACATGACTAATAATGTTAAAGCAATATATGGTATAAAGTTTCTGATTGTGTTGGTTTTTATTAACTGCAAGTAAATAACACCGAGTCAATGATAACCTTATACATTCATGGTAATCCAATGACACGCATGTAACCAGACAGGATCCACTTCCATACCCTAAGGATTAGCCAACAATGTGCCAAAGATTGGTGAAAGTGAAACACTTTTGCAGGGTTTTTTCTCAAAACAAATTTCCATCCTTTTGACAATTCTCTCAAAATGTTCCCAAAACAGAAAACATTTAGTAACTGACACAAACCCTGCACCAATACACCCGAGTCTAATTTTCTCAGAAAACTTGTTATAAAACATTTCTGTACCCGAGAATACCAGTAATGTCAACAAGTAAATATGATTTTAACAAGGATTGCATTAAAAAATGACATCCTGTCAAAAACACCTTGCCACTTCCCATGTTACAGGACGGCATTTGATACACCATCCGCCTTCAGAACCTGGTACAGTACCTCCATTAGCACATGACAGGTATAATGGTATGATAATACGGTATGGCAACATTCGAACTTGCCAACTAATTAACAAATCCCAATCTATAGAGATATATACTACTAACCTTTGCATTTCGATAAGCTTTCTTCGTAAACGTGGGCTCGTGCCTCATTGACATCAGGTAAGATACTATTAGTAGTAGTACCATTACCATTGGTATGATAATTCGAATTCATTTTGTCGTCTGCCTCACCGGACAGAGGAAGAGGTGAAGTGACCAGTCACGAAAATAACAATGGTTCAAAGTTCTACAAAATGTTCCAGATTTTCGGACCAAAAATTCCTCACGTCTTTCGGATTCTGAAGATAACACACACCAGAATGAGAAAAAAAACCGCGCGAAAACGAAAAATATCACTGCAGCTGGAAGGACTATGGATATATGGCTGGGGATAAAAGGCAAGAAAAGGGCACAAATACACAGGGTCGGGTGTTGTTGTTGTTGTTGTGTACAATCAAAAAATGAGAAGGAAATAAATGTGTTTGGATTATTATTAGTATATAGGGCGTGGGGGTATTTTGCAAATAAAAGAGGCGGTCCCCAATAAGTGAAAATGAGTTGAAAAATCCTTATGGGGAGAGAAAAGGACGAGTTTTGTAATGGTCCGGCCTCCCCGCAGGGAATGACCGACTCACCGAAATCGACAGTGTGGGCAGCTGTACTAGCTAGGCTTAACTGCTAGTTAGGAGAAAAAAAAAGAGTTAACCAATTCTGACACTTGTCCGAATTAAGGAAGAAATTTGAATTTTTGCTTGTTTTTCAGGGAGGGTTTCTTTTACGACGTCACATCAAGGTAGGGCCCACGTATTTTTATATGGGGCCGAGGCAGGACCTATTTTTCGGTTTGTTTCTCTGCACCCACTTGAAAAATAAATTTGAGATCAGATATGACTAAAATGGATTCAAATTTAATTAAAATGTTTTCCAGGCTAACACCCAAAGCTTGGGAAATGCTAGTTTTTTACAGCATTTATCACATTTTCATTTCGAGATAAGGTTACGTAGGAAAGTTTAGACTTGTACCCTAATCAGTTTGTCATTAATTATTAAGGTGAGATTTTATGGCTTTTTTAGAAAATTGTCTCAAATTGCTCTATTTAAATTACATTAAATTTTGATACTTAAAACTGAAATAATTAGGAATTCAAAAACGTACGGTATTTTTTTCGATAGCTCCTACATATGCTCCATATGATGGGGTTTCAAAATGTCAAAAACATTAGCTTTTCTGGTAAAATTTCTATATGACAATAAATTTACTATATTCCGTTAACCTAGTAGTTAAATACAAACTGAATACAGTCCAAAATAAATGAAATAAAACCAAAATTTCGCGCGGAAAAAGTTCATCACGTAGGCCTAAATACGTTCCATATCTAAGAAACTGGAAAGGTCTCTTAACAAATATTATCACAAAAAAGCCCAGTTTTCAGCACATGTCAAAATGGATAAAAACACGGATATTCAAGGTAGGAAAATAAATACACAAAAAGCAACGGAAAAGCAGGAGCACAAACAGAAAATGTGTGTTAAGGAAATGGAAACTGGGTAGAGAAGGGAAAGAAGAACAACACCCGACCCGGCCTTTGCACCGCGATCGACCCCAGTGCCAGAGTTAACCCCGAAGAAGTTAACGAATAAGTGGAAAAAAGTTATTAATAGTGTACCTACATATTAAATCCGTATTACGAAACGCCCTGAGATATAATCTGGTGATAATCCATGGCTTAATTTCTAAAAATGTATCAATAATGAGGCAGACGACAACGTAACGAACACAACGCGGTAGTAACACCCTTTAAAGTGTGCGCTTTCGACAGTATTCGGAATGACTCGCACTTGCAAGATGGCCGCCGTATAAACGTGTGACCAAGTACAGCTGTCAAGTATTCCCAAACAAGAAATTTCTAATTTCCAAATTCATTTTCACTTTCAATTCAATTCACAGTATATCCGAGCGCAAACAAAAACTCTCGTTAAACTCGTTATAATAAATAATACTTTCAGTTTGAAAAACTGAAATAATAAAAATATGACATAAAACTAAAAATATTTTAACCTTTGATTGCTATTATCAACGAATAAGATAAAATGTTCTTATCTTATTTTTGATAAGTTTTCAATTAAAATATTTACATAGACCTACTATAAAAACTGGGCACGGTTTGCCAAAATTTAGAAATAAAAATCACTTTGAAGTCTTGCTTCTAAAATAACTGTTATTTACTTTATAAACATATCTACTAAATAAACATCCAACTCACGAATGTAAAATTTACCTGTTGAAAATTTGTTAGTAAATATTATTGACTAAATTAAATGTTTACATCCCTCAATTTCCAAAAATGGTAAATAGTCCTAAAATTACGATATTTTTAATGATACAAAAGCAATTAAAAGTTTATAAAATGCATTCTTTCCCCCAAAAAAAATTGTGAAAAAAAGCTTATTACACTTGCCAGGCATTTAGGCATTAGGCACTAGGGGCTGTACTTATAGTATGTAACCGCAAAAAATCGACTTTTGTACCCCCCCTCCCCCCTCTGTAACACAACTGTCACAAAAACTCTACCCCCCCTCCCCC